>CAUYLG010079131.1:0-81215 GCA_963573385.1 Cacajao melanocephalus | reverse complement strand
TGGTACCAGCTCCTCTTTGTATGTCTGGTAGAATTCGGCTGTGAACCCATCTGGACCTGGGCTTTTTTTGGGTGGTAGGCTCTTAATTGCTGCCTCAACTTCAGACCTTGTTATTGGTCTATTCAGGGTTTCAACTTCTTCTATTCAAGCTCTTTAATATCAAATTCATGTGCAAATGTTAAGGTTGAGGGTGTACCAGACTTTATTTATTCAGAGAAGGAACACATAAGACCATATTTCTCTCACTTTAAGCACTTATTCTTGTTCCACTTACTCTGAAGACCCTAAGAAAGGTGTATGGAAGGGAGAGGGTATACCTGCTTCTCTGCTTTATATATGCTGTTACAGACATTAGATGACAATATAGCATCCTAAATCTGCTTGCCAAGACACATACAGTTTAACTGTAATACTAAATGCCCAGGGATAGCTAAAGTGGCAAGATGAAAGAATAGTTACTCTCATCATCCCTCACAGTCACAGTTCTCTACTGCCTAAACTACTTGTCAAAGCCACTGTGCTCTGAAGTTAAATGTGTGGACTTTGAAGCCATAGGGACCTGTGTTTAAATCCCCATTCTACCCTTCAAGACTGTATTTACTTAAACTCTTTTCATAAGCCTCACTTTCCTCTTTTGTAAAATGTCTACCTATTTACAGGAGTTGTTGGGCAGCTGAAGTGAGATAACATATAAAATGCATTTGGCAGGATTCAAATGCATCCTCCTACTGGGAGGATTCAATAATAGTACATGCAGAGGTCTTAGCACAGTGCCTTGCTCATGGGAAATGTGCAACAAATCTTAGCCAAGCTACAATGCTTGGCACTTGGTGAGTGCTTAATAAATAGTAGCTATTGCTGTATATCTTTTGTTACCGTTGTCCCCCTTAACCTTGTAAACTGAGGGCTCTGCTTTACTATATCTGATGGAGTAGAGAATAATGTGGTTTATTACATCCCTACTAGCATCTAACCCAGGATCAAGATTATAATGAGTGCTTAATATCTGGTTGCTGAATATCTGGAAGAGTGTGTCCCTGGAGGCATTAACTATCAATAGGCTTACTACATAGTACAATATCGCATTGTGGTGTACTACTTCCTCTTTCCTAGAATGCTCTCCCTTCAATTTGCACCGAATGCATTCATAGCGCCCTCTGCTGGTTAGCAACAGATATTTGTCAATAACAACAAATAATGGCCCAAACTCAGCATGACATTTGCTCTGAAGGAACAGAAAGGAACAAAACAGATATGTACTGAGCACCCGCTGTGTGCCAGGCAATGTCCTGGACACATCCATCATCTGCACATAAAATTGTGTGGTTGGTGAGTGAACAGCCTCACATCCCCCATCAGGTCAATTCTCCCTGTGTGTAAATTCTATGGCCCAAGCACCTAACAATCTATATTCTTTTCCAGGTCAAAGGAAGTAACAGGAGGATTAAAAATGTATCTCAGAAATCCATAGACAGAGCCCAAGAAGGCAGCAACAGGGGGAGTCCTGGTTAATTTCAAGACGCCAAACAGACAGCTTTCCATCAATTTCCAGGACCTTATTTTCCCCCTTCATTCTCAGAATTGATGTTTATGTTTCCACCAGGATACAGACCAATTCTCCTTGGCATCCTCCGTCAGAGAGAATCAGAAATTTTCCACCTGGGATGCTACAAATTGCATTTCTCAACACAGTTCTGGAATACAGGCTATGACCAGCATAGCTAATGCTAAGTGATCAAACTTCAGGTGCTCTAACTTTATAACAATCATCATCAGGCCGCTGGAGTTTCACCAAAGCATGGAGCCTCTTGTTCTCCAAGATTCAAAGAGCAAAAGCACATGAATCTGGCAGCAGCTCCCCAGGGAAACAGTGACATGAGGGGAGGCTGGGTGAAGGCTCTGCCACTTCCAGCTGTGAATTTGGGCACATTGCTAGCTTTCTCCGATCCTCACTTCACCCATTTTTGAAGTAAAGATAAAAGCAGAAACTCATTCAGAGGGCTATTGGGAGGATTCAATAATAATACATGCAGAGGTCCTAGCACAGTGCCTTGCTCATAGGAAATGTGCAACAAATCTTAGCCAAGCTACAATAAGCAGTTTGGTGTTCATCCTCCTCTAAGAATATCCCTCACTCCACACTCCACTGAAACCCTTAGCAGCTATATTTATACTCTGTGAGCCCCACCCCCTTATCCCACATTCCCAGCCAATGGTGGTTGGACAGTGAAGGATGCCTCCCTAGAACCGGACCAATCAGATTCTTCCTCCCAAGAATCCCTGCGATGGAATTAAAGGAGCTATTGAGGCTCTCCTGGCTATTTAAATTGAAGACCTGGAAATTCAGGAGTCAGGAGGATGACATTTCCCACCAAGTAACCACAAAAGAAGAGAAAGAGTCTGTGGCCACCGAGAGAGAGAGAAAGAAAGAATTTAAGTATCTGTCCTAGTTCTAGACCTTTCCTGACACACAGTTCTAGGGTTATGGAAGGTCTGGATGCACCTGTTCCCCACACACTTCCTGATACAGCCCTGGGGGCTTTTAATAAGCCCCATTCTTTCCTTAAGCTAGTCTAAGGAGATTCCTCTTACTTGGAGAAGAGCACTAAGACCAAAGCACAGACTTCAGGGCTCAAGCTCTTTTCTTGAGAATATGCAATTCCTTGGGATTTAATAAGAGATTCTATGAGGGAGGAAAGGACAGGGAGGAAAAATACCACTTAATGGGTGCTTGTTGGGCAGGAGCCCCTCTGTGAGTGCACTCCTGAATGTGAGGCAACTGTACAAGATTGGGACACTGATCACTGTTTAAACATGGTGAACTTAAACCTCAGCGAGGTTGAGGAACTGGCTCAAGGTCACACAACTGAAGATACAGCAGAGCTCAGATCTGAACCCAGGTCCATCTGAACCCTTGTAAGTATAGGTCATAAATCTGCCCATCACAAACTGGGGCTTAACTCAGTGTCATCAGCATCATCTCTGCCACTATTATTCCCATAATCATTACTCCTCACCAGAATGACCACCATCATCACCGTCACCATCTAATGGCTAACATGTATTTAACAATTCTCTTCAAATAGTCTTTATATTGAGTATTTTATGCTCATTAGCTCATAACCTACCTTTGAAGAAGGTGATGTTATCATCTCTATTTTACAGGTGAGGAAACAGGTTTTGCAAAGTGGAGATACTCATCTGAAGTCACTTTGCTTGGAGAGCTGGGATTCAAGCCAAATTTGTCTGAATCCCAAGCCTACCCTGTAAGACTACACTCTCCTAGAGGGCAGGGGCTGCATCTCCTATTTCTTTTGTATGCCCCATGATGCCTGGCACGGTGCTATGCATGCAGTAGTTGTTGAATAAGTATCTGCTGAGATGATGAACAATATGGAAAGGATTTCAGAAATGCCAAAAGAAAAAGGGTTAAATTTCCCGGCTTCAGGTCACCTTTAGAAATAGCTAGAAAGCCAGGGTCTGAACACCGCCATTTCCCCAGCATAAAACAGTCTCTTTCATGTTGATGATAAAGATGTTTGTCAAAAAGCCTTTTCATGTGGGGTTGAGCAACTTGCAGGAGTATGTTAAGCATCGCAAAGGCTGAGGTTCCCGCCTCAGTCCTTTTCCTTCTCTCCCTGACTGTGCTAAGCCATAAATAGTTGCCAGAGAAGTCCTCTCTGACCCCCAACTCAAGCCATGGGGACAATAAGAAGGTCAGACCACATTTAGTGAGTGCTTATATGTGCCAGGCACCATGCTAAATGCTCTCCTGAACCACGTATAGGCCATCTGACAATGCAGCACAGCAATTAGATACATAGGCTCTGGAGCCAGACTGCCTTAAAGTCGGGATCCACCACTCACTACATGACCTTTAGAGTGTTTCCATCTCTAAAATTTGAAGATGTTGTTATTGCTACCGTCTCCATTCAGCAATTGTAAGCATGAGATGAGCACATGGTTAGTGTTCCATAAATGTTAGCAAAGTGTTGATTCTCCCAATGACCCTGTCAAGTAGGTCATCAACCCATTTTGCAGATGAGAATACTGAGGCCCATATGTGTGCAATTAGTTGCCCAATTCTACCCAGCTAATGAGTGCAGAGACAAGATTGGAACCTCAGCTCTTCACATCCCAGTGCTGGGCTCTTTACCATTTGTAGTAACCCATTACTGTAGGGTACCTGTTCATTGTGCCTTCACCCTGGGAAGGAGAAAAGGTCAAGCCTTCTGTCCTCTGCAGACCCTCTGTTGCCCTTGCAATGGCTTGTTTTTGTCACAGGCACACATAACTGCATGCTGTTACACAGAAGTCAAGATTCAAGGTTTGAACCACACATTTTTTCACTCATTACATATTTATGGTGCCATGCACTAAAATAGGTGTGGGGAACAAAGCGATGGGCAAGACAGGTTTGGCGTCTGAACCTCATGGAGCTCAGTTTTGCAGGGGATGCAGACATTCATCTAAAAATCAGCCACATATGTAATTGTAGCTGTGCCTAGAAGGAGTAGTCTTGGTGCTCAGAGGATCTGCAATGGAGGAAGTGACCCAGGAAGAGGGTTGGAGAAGGCTTCTCTGCCAAGACAATGACCAACATAAGATGTGACTGATAAAAGCCATTATCGGCCACGTGCGGTGGCTCCTGCCTGTAATCCCAGCACTTTGGGAGGCCAAGGCGGGCAGATCACCTGAGGTCAGGAGTTCAAGACCAGCCTGACCAACATAGAGAAACCCCGTCTCTACTGAAAATACAAAATGAGCCAGGCATGGTGGTGCATGCCTGTGATCCCGGCTACTCAGGAGGCTGAGGCAGGAGAATCACTTGAACCCGGGAGTCAGAGGTTGTGATGAGCCAAGATCATGCCATTGCACTCCAGCCTGGCAACAAGAGCAAAACTCTGTCTCAAAAAAAAAAAGTCATTGTCCACATAAAAAAGGGAGAGAAAGCCATTTCAAGTAGAAGAAATTGCACAGGCAAAGGCCCTATGGCAGGAGGGAGCATGGAAGTAGGAGAGATTGAAAGATTTGAGTGGCTGCAGCAGAGACAGCAAGGAGTGTGTTGTGGGGCAAACCTAGAGTCATCACCAGGAATCAGCCATACGGGACTTGGGACTCAAGCAAAAGGCTCAGACCAATGTCACAACGTAAAATTAGGATTTCCTTTATTTACTGCTTCATTTTGTGAGTTCCGTGAGGGCAAGCGCCATAGGTTGGGAATTTGTCCCCTAAAACCTCATGTTGAAGTTTGATCCCCAGTGTTGGTGGTAGGACTTAATGGGAGGTGTTTGGTTTATGAGGGCAGATCCTTCCCTAATGGCTTGGTGCTATCTTGTAGTGATTAGTAACTTACTTTCTCTCTCTCTCTTTCTTTCTTTCTTTCTCTCTCTCTCTCTCTCTCTCTCTCCTCTGTTGCCATGTGAACTCCTTACATGGCAGCTCCACTTTGTCTTCTGCTGTGAATGGAAGCAGCCTGAGGCCCTCCCCAGGAGCAAATACTGGCCCCATGCTTCTTGCACAGCCTGGAGAACTGTGAGCCCAATAAATCTCTTTTCCTTATAAATTACCCAGCTTCGGGTATTCTTTTGAAGCAACACACAAATGAACTAAGACAGCAGAGATATTGTCTATTTGGTTTAGATATGATACCGGTCTTGCAGTATCAGATACAGAAGCAGATACAGATATTGCTATAACCTGTCTAGAATGGTATACAGAACATGGAAGGCACTCTATAAACATTTTTGAATGAGTATGTTACTTATTCATTCACAAACATCCACTGCTTCATACAAAGCACTGGTCTAGGTCCTGATGATCCCTGTCCTTGAGTAATTCACAGCCAGTGAGGAAGACGGACAGTCCACCAGACTGAGAGTACAGTGAGGATAGGGACCATGTCCTTGTCAACTTAGCACTCTCTATAAGAGCAAGTAGATATTTAGATCTTTTTATCTAAACAGCAAGTATAGCAAGTAGGTCTTCTCCATCTGGTCTCAGACAATCTAGCTTGACAGCTTGTATGCAGTGCCTGGGACTCTGCATTTTAACTCCTGTTGATTCTGAAGCAGAAAGTTCTCCAGAAACACTCTTAAGAAACACTGTTCTTGGCTGGGCGCAGTGGCTGACGCCTGTAATCCCAGCACTTTGGAAGATCAAGGCAGGTGGATCACCTGAGGTCAGGAGTTCAAGACCAGCCTGGCCAACGTGGTGAAACCCCATCTTTACTAAAAATACAAAAATCAGCCAGATGTGGTGATGCACATCTGTAATTCCAGCAACTCTGGAGGCTGAGGCAGGAGAATCACTTAACCCGAGAGGCGGAGTTTGCAGTGAGCTGAGAACACGCCACTGCACTCAGCCTGGGTGACAGAGTAAGACTCGATCTAAAAAAAAAAAAAAAAAAAAAAAAGAAGAAAGAAAAAAAGAAAAGAAAAAGGAAGAAAAAAAGAAACACTGTTTTAGAACACTGCTCAGCACACAACGAGAACTTTGTATAAAGTTGATGAGTGAATAAATGAATGGACTAAGTCATTGACAGGAAACAACCTATAATATAATGAGATTCAATGCCGTCATAACAAGGCACATTGCAAGAACTACAGAAGTGCATATAGGAATGCGATAGAGACCTGGGAAGGCTTCCAGGAGGAGGTGACTTTCAAGCTAAGCCTTAGAGGCTGCAATGACATGTTTCAGGTGGAGAGGTGAAAGGGAAGCCTCCAGGCAAGATACAAAGCACTGAATGATGAACAGCCAAGGGCCGGGGCACACCTAGGGGAACAGCTGGAAATGAGGCAGCAAGGTAGGCTCCCTCGGTCCAGACAATGTGACCCACAGCAGACAGCCCCAGGGGATTCATCTGGGCTTCATCAGTTCCCTGGTGATCCCTTACTCCAGGTCACCCCCTTCACTTGAATCTGCACCACCTCCTGCTATAAGGAGCACGAAGCTCCTTCTTGCCTGTCCTACACTGGACTCAATGAGAAGGGAAGTGCCAATAACAGAAAAACCTAACTAGCATGGCTTAGACAAAACAAACAAAACAAAAAGACAGCTGCATAGCAGAACATCAGCAAAACCAGACAAAAGTTTCTGGGGAAGAGGGAAGTAGTTTCAGCTGTAGACACACGTAGAGCCAAAACTGTCACCTGCCCAAAGTTGGGGCCCCAGATGAATGGGGCTGTACACATGGTGAGGAAATACGGGGTGAACCTGAGATATAAAGAAAGGAGCAAAGGAAGGTGAGTCCTATCTCCTGCTGCAATGCCTACCACCATCACCATCATCATCACCATCACCATCACCACCACCATCCCTAAGCTCTGTATTAGCCCTCCGAGGAGGTTGCACTTGAGCTAAACTTTGCATGACAAGGAAAGAGCCTTCCAAGCAGAAAGAGCAGCAAGTGCAAAGATGCTGTCGCAGAAAAGTCTGGCAGGTCCTAGGCAGTGACAAAAGGCCCGAGGGACTGGTGCATTGCAACAGATAGAGGCAGGGGCCAGGCCATGCAGCACTGGACAGGGTAGGTAAGGAGGCCATATTCGTTCTAAGGTTGATGAGAAGATAATGAAGGGTTTAAAGCATGTGAGAAACATGATCTGATTTATATAAAAGATGACTCTGGCTGGCATGTAAAGGATGATGTCTAGGCAAGGTGAATGCAGGGAGACCAGCTAGCAGGCTGCTGCAATGGTCCAAGCAAAAAATGCTCACAGCTTGGCTTAGGGTGGTAGAGTGAAGATGGAGAGAAGGGGACAGGCTTTAGAGACATACTCGGAAGATAAAACAGTCAAAGTTTGACTTTGTATTTGATGTTGAGCTGAGAGAAAGAAAGGATTTATTTTATGTAACTGCTAGATTTAGGACCTTACTGCATTAGTTTTTTTTGTTTTGCTTTATTTTTGCAAGTGTGGAAGGATACCTAAAGAGATCATATAAGTCAGGCAGAGTAAATGATCACACAGCTAGGACCAGTCTGACCCAGCCTTTGAACTCTAGTGGTTTGACCTGAGTGCCTGTGCTCTTAACCACCACCCGCAATGCTGCCACAATTAAACAAAGAGGACATGGGAGTCAAGAAACCAGGTTGAAATCCTGCTCAGTCACTGTGTGGCCCAGGGAAACCCACCTATGTCTGAGCCTCAGTGTGCTCAAGCGTATGATGGGAAGAATAGTGGTGTCCCAGGAGAAGAATATAAGAACTATATGCAATTTATGTATTCATGCAATACATATTTATGGAGCATGGAGCATCCGCCATGTGCTAGGTACTGTTCTAGGCACGTGGGATATTTCAGTGAGCAAAGGAGTTCAAGATTCCTCCTCCTGAGTTGCTTACACACTAGGAAGAAGACAAACAACAGTCCTAATAAATGAACAGATTACCTGGGATTTGCAAAATGATAAATGCTATGGAAAACTGATAACACAGAGCAGGTTGTAGAAGGCCAGGGGTGCCAGGGCAGAGCAGGGGAGGGGTGTAGGCTGAGATTGCCACACGTTGGGTGATGAAGGTGATTGGGATGGCCTTCCTTGCAATGGTGAGCTCTGAGCAAAGGCTTGAAGGAGGTAGGGGAATGTGCCAAGCAGATGGGTAGGGAAGGAACATTCTAGAAAACTGAAGCAAAGTCCTGGGCAGAAGTTGACCTGCAGTGTCCAAGGAACAGCAAGGAAGCCGGGGTGGCTGGAATGGAGTGATCAAACCCAAGAGTCACAGGGAAGGGGATGGGAGGAAAGGCTCCAGCGGACCATGCATGGATGTGTAGGCTGCAGTAAGGACCTGGGATTTTCCTCAGTAAGCTGTTGCTTGTGAGCAGTGGTATCATACTACCGGGCTTATATTTTAAAAACTAGGGTGTGGCAAGTGAGACATTTGCCTTGAGCTAAAAATCCCCCCAGTAATCAAGATAAATAATATTTTAATGCAACCTTTTTTAAAATCTCAAAATTTATGCAAAAAGCCATCATGAACAAAATATCAACATTTTAAAATAAAATATAAGATTAGTGTTCTGATTTTTTCCTTTGGCCTCAGGCTCCCATATATCTTGGCATAGAACTGGGCAACTAATGAGAGGAGGGGGAAGACAAGGATGGGTAGAAGCAGTTAGGAAACTGCTGGAATAATCAGGGTTTATAGTAACAGTGGGCAAGACCAAGCTGCTAGCAGCGAGGGTATGAGGACGTGATCAAACCCTGGAAATGTTCTGCAGGTAGAGCCAACAGAACTACCCACAGATTAGATGCAGAGTTCTGGAAAAGGAGAAACATCAAGGGTGGCTCCAGGGTTTTTGATCTGAGCAATTTAAAGAGAGATAAAATATAAAATTCCTGAGAGCCAGCACATAGTAGGTGCTCAATAAATGTTGCATCATTCTCCCTTGCTCCCCTACGTGGGACTACCTGTGTGTCTATATCCAGGAACCACATCTGTGTGTGAGAGAGAAACAGAAAGAAAGGAGGGGGGAGAGAGAGAGAGAAAGAGAGAGAGAGAGAGAGAGAGAGAGAGACTAATCTCGATCTTGATAGCACATATCTGATCTAAATAAAAAACATGTCTTGATTTTAAATAAGAATGCCCCTAGAAAGAACTCAGCATAGTTCCTGGTAGGTGCTCAGTAAAGACAGCCATTGCTGTTATCATAATTATTGCATTTTGAGTAAATAATTGCTCTTTTTGACAGATCTCATATTTTTATGGCTTTCCTGGCTTGGGATAATAAATCTGTGCTTCCTTGGTTGACTCCATAATAACAATAAGAGATTCTTCTCACCCAAAGAAATGCCTTTCACCATGAAAAGCAAAAGCAAAACAAAAACAATCTCCTACTGCAAGCACTTGATAAGTGGAAATATGAGACGTGGCTAAATAGTCTCCATAATCAAGTTCCATGAAAGCCCTTGAGCCCAAAGGTGTCTACGAGTTTCTTGTCCTAAAGCAAAAGTTCTCAATGGGGATGGTGTTGCCCCCTGGGGAAGGTCTGGAACATTGTGGGGTTTGTTTGGATTGTCACCAGGTCTGAGGATGTGCAATGCCATCTCATAAATGTCCTCCCCAATATGTACATCTGTAAAAAGCAAATTCTTCATAACCATCTGAGCCTAACTCTAACTCCCTTGTACCTATAAACTCTCTTAAAAATTTCTGCATGGTTTAAGCAGACATTGAGTTTTAAAGGGATACAACTGCTACGTCAATTGATCAAGGGTTAGTCTTTGTTTTGTTAAGAGCTTTAATAAATGTTAGGCGCTGTTTCAGAAAATCAGGTCATGGATAGCGGCCCTGTGCATGGTACATTTTTGTAGGTGACACAACACATCTGTACAAGTTTGTGTTTGCAGTTGTTGCTGTCACAGTGATTATATATAGAAGCAATTATCTAGCTATATCATTATGTTTTATGGTAGAGTCCTATGCAACATTTACATATTGAAATACTAGATATAGGTACTATCTTATTGTAAATGCTTTCACTTTATTCTCTATGATAATACTGTTAGGACATAATATTGATTTTTTGAAGTTATATGTATATCTAGATTATATTATCTGTGAAATTCATTTCCAGATAGTAAAGAGGGTGTTATAAAATTTTTCTATTATAAAAAGGGGCATTGAGTCTAAGGCCTGATGTCATCTAAATGCTACTATTGAGTTCTAGAAAGTAAAGTATGACCTGTGAACTTGGGAACAGCTGCCACAACTCTTCATATTTCAAGAGAAACCAGGCATGTATATATGTATATACAAGCTTTTGATTTCCTTTTTTTTTTTAGACAGAGTCTTACTCTGTCACCCCGGCTGGAGTGCAGTGACACAATCTCAACTCACTACAACCTCCACCTCCAGGGTTCAAGTGATTCTCCTGCCTCAGCCTTCTGAGTAACTGGGACCACAGGCACCCGCCAGCATGCTCGGCTCATTTTTTGTATTTTTAGTAGAGACAGGGTTTCACCGTATTAGCCAGGATGATCTCAATCTCCTGACCTCGTGGTCCACCTGCCTTAGCCTCCCAAAGTGTTGGGATTTTTGGCGTGTGCCCCTGTGCCTGGCCAAGCTTTTGATTTTTTTTTTTTTTTTTTTTTTTTTTGAGACAGAGTCTCACTCTATCACCAGGCTGGAATGCAGTGGCACAATCCTGGCTCACTGCAACTTCTGTTTTCCAGTTTCAAGCAATTCTCCTGCCTCAGCCTCCCGAGTAACTGGGACTACAGGCACACACCACCATGCCAGGCCAATTTTTTTGTATTTTTAGTAGAGATGGGGTTTCACCATGTTGGTCAGGATGGTCTCGATCTCTTGACCTCGTGATCTGCCCACCTCGGCCTCCCAAAGTGCTGGGATTACAGGCGTGAGCCACTGTGCCTGTCCGAGCTTTTGATTTTTAAAGAAATGGAGACTAGTTTCAAAATACATATAAACATGATTCAGATCAAATAATTACACATTTTGGATAGACGTAGCCAGACTGTGATCTCAGCTCTAAAACTAGGTGTGTTTGACAGAGCAACTAGGGGAGGTATGTGACCTCTCTGTAGTGTGTGTGTAATCATTCAAGTTGCCATTTTTTAAATGTATACAGTACATTGTGAAATGTATACCCATTTCACAAGAAGCCTTTAAGGTAAGTAGTGTCAATGTCACAGAAGGGAAAACTGAGGCTTGGAGAGGTGAACCCACTTAACTCAGCAAATGAAGCCAAGATTATCAACCAACTCTGGGGTCTTGTTATTAATCATAGTAATCACTGCCCCCAAAAACACATTTTAGTGCCCACTGTTTGCCTGACCAGATGCACAGTACATTACAAAAATTCTCTTGTCCAATCATTACACTCACCATGTTTTGAGGCACACTTCCTAGATATGCAGGTGAAGCTCAGAGAGAAGCACTTGCTCAGGTCTTGCAGCCAGAAAGTGCCAGAGTGATTCAGTCATCCCAGCCAGGTCTGGCTGATCCCAACACTCACACAATCAATCACAAGTGCTATATTGCCCTTCAAGAGAAAAAAAAGCAATAATAGTGAGCAAACTCCTCCTATAACAAGTGCTTTTTTTTTTTACTCTGCACCAGAAATTGTCAACTTTGATTACTCATTAGCATCACCTGGGGGCTTTAGACAATCTTGATCCCTGGGTTCACCCCCAGAAAGTCTCATTTCCTTGGTCTGAGATATGACCTGGGTACCAGGAGTTGCAAAAGCTCCCCCAGGTGATTCTAATCATTGGTCTAACATCCCTCTCTCCCCACACCTCCAACTACTTGGGCCAGGTCAATGGTTCTCAACTCCAACAATGTGCTGGAAGCACCTGCGGACATTTTTTTTTTTTTTTTCTGGTTACAGATGTCTAGATCCCACCCAAAAGGTTTCTTTTCAGCTGGTGTAGGAATGGGCCTATTCATTGATTCAGATTAAAAAGCCTCCCCAGAGATTCTAATATGCAGCGAAGTTTGCAAACCACGGAGCCAGGTATAAGCAATATCCTACTTTGCTTATGAGGTAATTGAGGCTCATAGAGGTGAAGTGACTTTCTCAAGGTTACATATCTAGTAAATTGTGCCTTTAACCATTATTTTAAAATACGTCGAAAACTGGAAAATGGCTTTCTCTTTCACTAAATGCAGATTGCTGTTAGATCACCCAAGTTCTTTACCTGGGTCTGTACTACGCTCTGTACTAGGTTCTGCTGGTGCTGTAACAAACCATCACAAACTTAGTGACTAAAAACACACATTTATTATCTTACTGTTGTGAAGGCTGTTTGTGCTAAATGGTCTCAATGGGTTAAAATCAAGGTGTCTTGCAGAGCTGCATTCCTTTCTGGAGACTCCATTTTCCATTTTCTTGCCTTTTCCTGCTTCCAGAGGCTCTTTTTCTTGGCTCATGGCCCCATCTCCTGTCTTCAAAGTCAGCAATGGGGGTCAAGTGTTTCTCATCTTGCATCACTCTGACACTGGCTCTTCTTCCTCTTTCTTCCACATCTAAGGACCCTGTGGTTATTTTTGGCAATTCCAGTCTGATCTCCCTAAGGTCAGCTAATGAGAAAACTTAATTCCACACGCTACCTTGTAACATAACATATTCATGGGTTCTGGAAATTAGGATGTGGACATCTTTGGGAGGCCATTATTCTGCCTGTCACACCTGCATTCTCATCAAGGAGGCTGTTTCACCCACAGCCAAAAGATCAGGCAACCCCAGTCCACAAGAGCAGCGTGTCTTGCTTTGACTGCAAGCATTCAAGGAAATAGCCCAGTAAGGAGGGTGGCACTTCACAAAGTTGTTTGGCATCACGTGGATCTAATTTTCTTTTTCTCCCTCTGTCTTTGTTTTGTTTTGTTTTTGTTTGTTTGTTTGCTTGCCTGCTTGCTTGCTTGCTTAAGATGGAGTCTGGCTCTGTCGCCCAGGCTGGAGTGCAGTGGCACAATTTTGGTCACTGCAACCTCCACCTCCCGAGTTCAAGTGATTCTTTTCCTGCAGCCTCCCGAGTAGCAGGGATTACCAGCATGTGCCACCATGCCCAGCTAATTTTTGTATTTTTAGTAGAGACGCGATTTCACCATGTTGGCCAGGCTGGTCTCAAACTCCTGACCTCAGGTGATCTGCCCAACTTGGCCTCCCAAAGAGCTGGGATTACAGGCGTGAGCCACCGCGCCTGGCCATGGACCTAATTTTCCATGTTTAATCATCCATGTGGCATTATTGGATGAGTCATGATTTTTAACACAGCTTAGTCAACCACTGTCAGGTACTCAAGCAACCTTATGCCAAGGAGAAGAAAACTAGATAACTTCCTGTCAAGCCAGAGAAAGATAGGATCCCAGGGTAAGTATGGTTGTTCAAGGCCACCATAGTCCAACCTGTCATGTGATGCTAACCTCCCTCTCCAAATTGTTATCTTCCTTCTACTTGGTTCCTCCAGGGACAAAAAAGAACCTCTTAAAAAGAAGCTCTTAAGCAACCCAAGACATCTTTGAGCTGCCCTGACTCTTTAAAAGGGTTTTCTTACTTACTACACAGCTGTTGAGAATTTTGAGATAGATTTGAACTGACACAGAAAAATCTCCAAGATGCATTAAAAAAATTTTTTTTATTATACTTTAAGTTCTGGGGTACATGTACAGATCTTGCAGGATTGTTACATAGGTATACACATGCCATGGTGGTTTGCTGCCTCCATCTCCCCATCAACTACATGAGATATTCTTCCTAATGTTATCCCTCCCCAGTCTCCCCACCCCCTGCTACCCCGCCCCTGGTCCCCTACCCAACAGACCCCAGTGTGTGATGTTCCCCTCCTTGTGTCCATGCGTTCTCATGGTTCAACACCCACTTATGAGTCAGAACATGCAATATTTGGTTTTCTGTTCTCGTGTCAGTTTGCTAAGAATGGTGGTTTCCAGCTTCATCCATGTCCATGTGAAGGACATGAACTCATCCTTTTTGATGGCTGCATAGTATTCCATGGTGCATATGTGCCACATTTTCTTTATCCAGTTTATCATTGGTGGGCATTTGAGTTGGTTCCAGGTCTTTGCTATTGTAAACAGTGCCATAATGAACATAAGTGTGTATGTGTCTTTATAAAAGAATGATTTATAATCTTTTAGGTATATACCCAGTAATGGGATTGCTGGGTCAAATGGTATTTCTATTTCTAGATCCTTGAGGAATCACCACACTGTCTTCCACAATGGTTGAACTAATTTATACTCCAACCAACAGTGTAAAAGCATTCCTATTTCTCTACATCCTCTCCAGCATCTGTTGTCTCCTGATTTTTTAATGATCACCATTCTAACTCGCTTCAGGTGGTACCTCACTGTGGTTTTGATTTTCATTTCTCTAATGACCAGTGATTATGTGGTTTTTTTCCTTATGTTTGCTGGCCCATAATGTATTTCTTTGAGAAGCATCTGTTCATGTATTTCACTCACCTTTTAAGGAGGTTGTTTTTTTCTTGTAAAATTGTTTAAGTCAGATGGATAGATTGCAAAAATGTTTTCCCATTCTGTAGGTTGCCTTTCACTCTGATGATAGTTTCTTTTGCTGTGCAGAGGCCCTTTAGTTTAATTAAATCCCATTTGTCAATTTTGGCTTTTGTTGTCATTGCTTTTGGTGTTTTAGTCATGAAGTCTTTGCCCAGGCCTATGTCCTGAATAGTATTACTAGATTTTCTTCCAGGGTTTTTATGGTTTTAGGTCTTATGTTTAAGTCATTAATCCATATTGACTTAATTTTTGTATAAGGTGTAAGGAAGGTGTCCCATTTCAGTTTTCTGCATATGGCTAGCCAGTTTTCCCAAAATTCAACACCCCTTCATGCTAAAAAACTCTCAGTAAACTAGGTATTGATGAAATGTATCTCAAAATAATAAGTGCTATTTATGACAACCCCACAGCCAATATCATATTGAATGGGCAAAAGCAGGAAGCATTCCCTCTGAAACCGGCACAAGACAAGAATGCCCTCTCTAACCACTCCTATTTAATACAGTATTGGAAGTTGTGGCCAGGGCAATCAGGCAAGAGAAAGAAATAAAGTGTATTCAAATAGGAAGAGAGGAAGTCAAATTGTCTCTGTTTGCAGATGACATGACTGTATATTTAGAAAACCCTATTGTCTCAGCCCCAAATCTCCTTAAGCTGATATGAAATTTCAGCAGTCTCAGGATACAAAATTCAATGTGCAAAAGTCACAAGCATTCCTATGCACCAATAATAGACAAACAGAGAGCCAAACCATGAGTGAACTCCCATTCACAATTGCTACAAAGAGAATAAAATACCGAGGAATACAACTTACAAGGGATATGAAGGACTTCTTCAAGGAGAATATAAACTACTGCTCAAGGAAATAAGAGAGGACACAAACAAAGGGAAAAACATTCCATGCTCATGAATAGGAAGAATCAATATCATAAAAATGGCCATACTGCCCAAAGTAATTTATAGATTCAATGCTGTCTCCATAAAGCTACCATTGACTTTCATCACAGAATCAGAAAAACTACTTTAAATTTCATATGGAGCCAAAAAAGAGCCTGTATAGCCAAGACAATTCTAAGCAAAAGAACAAAGCTGGAGGCATCATGCTACCTTACTTTAAACTATACTAGACAGCTACAGTAACCAAAACAGCATGGTACTGGTACCAAAAGAGATATATAGGCCAATGGAACAGAAATGAGGCCTCAGAAATAATGCCACACATCTACAACCATCTGATCATTGACAAACCTGACAAAACAAGCAACAGGGAAATGATTCCCTATTTAATAAATAGTGCTGGCACCACCTCTTCTTAAGTATCAATGGTTCTAGCCAGTTCCCAAGGTCATGTTTCTTGGTCTCTGGACCTGAAGAGGACAGGCCAAGTCAAGCCAAAAGCAGGGATGTCAGTAACTCAGAGGGGTTTTGAAAGATAGGGTGGAACTTAAGGAAAAATCTCAAGGGAATCAGAAACTGAGTCATCATGATAAACCCCAGATCCCACAGCACAGCTCTGTGCAGCTCTGCTGTTGGCTGGGTTGTATCTTAAACCTTAATTATTATTCTTTTATGCTAGCAGTCTTGGAGCCTTGCTATTAAAGTGCTTTCAAATGTTTGGGAAGTCAGTGGTGTTTAAGTTTATCCTCTTACTATTTGGATGACAGGAACTATTTGTAAACGGAGCACCCTGCCAGTTGCCAGCATTTATTTGCAGTTATATCACTAATGTTTTTGAAACTTGTGTTTATCTATAATTTGACACATCAAGAAGACTTTTGCTCTTGGCCCAAGCTCCTGCCAAAGCAAAGGGTTATTTGTTAAAGTTGCTTTCATCAGACCTTCACAGACCCAATGGCCGACTCTCACACCTCCCTTGCATCAGGGTTACCCAAACTGAAGTTAAGAAAGCAACTGAACACATATGTGACAAGTTGGAGAGAATAAGGAAGAGAAAAAGGGATAGGGGGTGGAGGGCAAGCTCCACTTGGAGTAATGTTTTAAATAAAGGGCTGTTTTCAGAGAAGCTGGCTCTGACATCCACAAAGGCAATTTGGCAGAAGACCTAGCAACTCTCATCCACCTCTGTACTGATTATGATGATTGCCCTTTGCTCTGCTTCGAAACTCAGAGGAAGCTGTCTTGGCACCCGGAGGCATCTGTTTCACTCTGCTTGCTTACCCACCATTACAGTTAAGCCCTGGGAAATCCTTTCTTGGCCTATATGTGGAGAAAAGCTCTCAGCTAGAAAGACGAATGCTTTTTGTGATGGATTTTGAAAATCACAGTACTTCATAGCTGGAAGGAGACCCTCAGAGATGATCTAGTCCAAACCCCAGCTTATCTAATTCATGTATTCATTCAACAGATATTTGCCAAGCTGCTTCCACATGCCAGGCACCATTCAGCATGATGGGGAAATACTGCAAACCGAACAGACAGACATGGCTCTACTTCCATGAAGCAAGTAAACAAATATCATCATCCCAGGGAGTGCGAACTTCTTTGAAGAAGACAAAACTGTGTACTGTGCTAAACAGTGATTGAAGAAGTCGTTCTTTAGATAAGAAGACGCTGAGAGGAGGCAATGTTTGTCCTGAGAATAAATGATAAGAAACTAGCCAAGCAAAGATCTCTGAGAAGGCAGACAGAGAAAACAGCAAGTGCAACTGAGATAGATCAAGCCTGGCATGCCAGACAGCAGAAAACTGGAGCTTATATGGTGAAGTTGAAGAGGTGCAGGGACCAGGTATGTAAGGCCCTGAAGCCCAGGGCAAGGGGTTTTATCTAATCCAAATGGAAGCATGAACAGTTGAACAGTAACAGGACTTACTCAATGGCTGTCACGCAGCAGATGCAAGCAAGCACAGGTCTCTCCACCCCTATTTAGGACTTTTCAACCAGCACATGTTTTCCCTAAAACAAAAGCTGCTATCCTTTCTCTCGTATTTTCTCACCAGATTTGTGCTTCTAGGAGGCACTGCATATAGGAAAATAGGTTTTGGCCAAACACAGAGGAATTAATCTATGAATAGGTTGCTCAGATGATGAAAATTACTCTTGATTAAAATGATCTCAGCCTGAATTGTTTTATGTTTGTGATGTTTAATACCGAGTGTCAACTTGATGGGATCCAGTGAGCAACAAGTAGCAAACACATTGGACTTATTGGTGAGACATTCGTGTGCCAGGGGATGGGAGATAAATCTGACTAAAATTCAGGGATTTTACCTCAGTAAAATTTCTAGGGGTCCAATGCTGTGAGGCCTGTTGAGATATTCCTTCTGAGGAGAAGGTAAGTTGCTGCATTTGGCCCCTCCTACAACCAAGAAAGAGGCATAATGCCTAGTGGGCCTATCTGGATTTTGGAGGCAGCAACACATTCCTCATTTGGGTGTGTTATTCCAGTCTGTTTATTGAGTGACCTTAAAAGCTGCCAGTTTTGAGTGGGGTCCAGAACAGGAGAAGGCTCTGTAACAAGTCCAGGCTGCTGTGCAAGCTGCTCTGCTACTGGACCATGTGACCCAGCAGATCCAATGGTGCTTGAGGTGTCAGTGGCAGATAGGGATGCTATTTGGAACCTTTCCAGGCCCCCATAGGTGAATCATAGCGGAGTCCTCTAGGATTTTGGAGCAAGGCCCTCTTCTGCAGATAACCACTCTCCTTTTGAAAGACAGCTCTTGGCCTGTTACTGGGCTTTGGTAGAAACTGAACATTTGAGTATGTATCATTAAGTCACCATGTGACCTGAACTGCCTATCATGAACTCGGTGCTTTCTGACTTATCTAGCTATAAAGTGGGTCATACACAGCAGAATTCTATTATCAAATGGAAGTGGTTATATATGTGATCAGGCTCTAGTAGGTCCTGAAGGCACAAGTAAGTTACGTGAGAAAGTGGCTCAAATGCCCATGGTCTTCACTCCTGCTACCCTGCCTTCTCTCCCCTAGCCTGCACCAATGGCCTGTGAGGAGTTCCCTGTGATCAGTCGACAGAGGGAGAGAAGATTAGGACCTGGTTCACAGACAGTTTTGCAGAATATGCAGGCACTGCCCGAAACTGGACAGCTGCAGCACTACAGCCCCTTTCTAGGACATCCCTAAAGAACAGTGGTGAAGAGAAATATTCCCAGTGGGCAGAACTTCAAGCAGTGCACCTGGTTGTATGCTTTCCTTGGAAGGAGACATGGCCAAATGTGCAATTATATACTGATTCATGGGCTGTAACCAATGGTTTGGCTGGATGGTCAGGGACTTGGAAGAAGCATGATTGGAAAATTCGTGACAAAGAAATTTGGGGAAGAGGTATGTGACCTCTCTGAGTGGTCAAAAACTGTAAACATATTTGTATCTATCCGATGTCAGTGCTCACCAAAGGATGACCTCAGGAGAGGAGGATTTTAATAATCAAATGGATAGGATGACCCATTCTGTAGACACCACTCAGCCTCTTTCACCAGCCACCACTGTTATCGCCCAATGGGCCCATGAACAAAGTGGCCATGGTGGTAGGGATGGAGGTTATGCATAGGCTCAGAAACACGGGCTTCCTTTCACCAAGGCTGACCTGGCTACAGTCACCACTGAGTGCCCCATTTGCCAGAAGCAGAGACTGACAGTGAGCCCTTGATATGGTACCATTTCTTGGGGTGATCAGCCAGCTACTTTGTGGTAGGTTGATTATATTGGATCTTTTCTATCAAGGAAAGGGCAGTAGTTTGTCCTCACTGGAATAGACTCTGGATGAGTTTGCCTATCCTGCATGCAATGCTTCTGCCAAGACTACCATCCATGGACTCACGGAATGCCTTATCCACTGTCATGGTATTCCACACAGCATTACCTCTTACCAAGGCACACACTTCACAGCTAAAGAAATGCAGCAATGGGGTCATGCTCATGGAATTCGCTGAGGTCTTGCCAAGTTCCCCATCATCCTCAAGCTGCTAGATTGATAGAATAGTGAAATGGCCTTTTGAAGTCACAAATACAATGCCATCAAGGTGACAATACTTTGTAGGGCTGGGGAAAAGTTCTTCAGAAGGCTGTGTATGCCCTGAGTCAGTGTCCAACACATGGTATTGTTTCTCCCATAGCCAGGATTCACAGGTCCAGGAATCAAGGGGTAAAAGTGGAAGTGGCACCACGCACCATCACCCCTAGTGACTCACTAGCAAAATTCTTGCTTCCTGTTTTTGGAACATTACGTTCTGCTGGCCTAGAGTTCTTAATTCCAGAGGGAGGGATGCTGCCATCAGGAGACACAATGATTCAATTAAACTGGAAGTTAAAATTGCCACCTGGCCACTTTGGGCTCCTCCTTCCTCTAAGTCAACAGGCTAAGAAGAGGGTTACAGTGTTGGCTGGGGTGATATCAAGATGAAATCAGTCTACTACTGCACAATGTTGGTAAGGAAGAGTACACATAGAATACAGGAGGTCCTTTAGGGTATCTCTTAGTATTACCATGCCATGTGATTAAAGTCAATGGGAAACTATAACAACCTAATCCAGGAAGGACTACAAATGGCCCAGGACCTTGAGGAATGAAGGTTTGGGTTAGATGCTTGCTGAAGACAAAGGAAATACAGAATGAGTAGTAGAAGAAGGTAGTCATCAATACCAGCTATGATCATGTGACCAGTTGCAGAAATGAGGACTGTAATTGTCATGAGTATTTCCTAATTTTGTTAAGAACGTTTGTGCATGTATACACTTGCACTAAGAAAATACCTTCATTTTCTTTTCTTTTTCGCGTATCATGGGATATAGGATTTATTTACTTCACATCAGCATTTAAGTGTTAACTTTATGTAATAGCATTTAGGTTAAGGATTAGTGTACTTCCGGTTGTACAAAGGATAGCTGTATTATGTTATGCATAATTGTGACCTTATTATTGTCTTTATTACAAGATTATGTAACGATTCCAGGAGATGTGTAATAGGCTTAAATTGACAAAGGGTGAACTTCTGATGGTTAATATTGATTGTCAACTTGATTGGATCAAAGGATGCAACGTATTATTCCTGGGTGTATCTGTGAGGGCGTTGCCAAAGGAGAATAACATTTGAGTCACTGGACTGGGAGAGGAAGACCCACCTCAGCCTGAGTGGGCACCATCTAATCAGCTGCCAGTGCAGCTAGGATAAAGCAGGCAGAAGAAAGTGGAATGAAGACTTGCTAGGTTTTCTGACCTTCATCTTTTCTCCCGTGCTGGATGCTTCCTGCCTGCGAAGATCAGACTCCACGTTCTTCGACTTTTGGACACTTGGACTTACACCAGTGGTTTGCCAGGGCTCCTTAGGCCTTCGGCCACAAACTGAAGGCGCACTGTCGGCTTGCCTACTTTTGAGGTCTTGGGACTTGGACTGGCTTCTCTGTTCTTCAGGTTGCAGACGGCCTATTGAAGGACTTCACCTTGTGATCATGAGAGTCAACACTCCTTAATAAACTCGCCTCCATATATACATCTGTCCTACTAGTTCTGACCCTTTAGAGAACCCTGATTCATAAAATGTTCTTATTTTTCCATGTGCTTTTCAATATTTCCCATTCTCTCTGATTCAGGTTAATAGGAGAAGAAAATTCTCATGTCCAGCATTTCCCAAACCTCACTAATTTGTGGATTAACTTTAGAGGTTTTGCCATATCTATGGCCCATATTTACTTTTTTTTTTTTTTTTACTTTTTCCTCATTCTGTACCCCAGGCTGGACTGCAGTGGCATGATCATAGCTCACTGCAGCCTCAAACTCCTGAGCTCAAGCAGTACCCTTTTCTCAGCCTCCTGAGTAGCTGAGACTACACCACACCCAGCTAATTTTGTGTTGCTTTGTAGGAATGGAGAGTCACTATGTTGCCCAGGCTAGTCTCAAACTCCTGGCCTCAAGCAGTCCTCCTGCCTCATCCTCCCAAAGTAATAGGAGTACAGGTGTGATCCACTGCCCCTGGTCCTTTTTCACTTAATATTTTTATTTAAACTGACTTATCATTTTAAAATTCTTTCTACCCACCCCAGTTTATAGCAATCATAAAATTATGTTTGATATATTAGCAAGATTGTGTTTATTTTATTGCATAAAAAGTAAACACAATATTATATTTTAAAAGTTTTTCCAAAAAATCAGCTCCTGGATTTATCGATTTTTTGAGGGTTTTTTTGTGTCTCTATCGTTCAGTTCTGCTTTGATCTTAGTTATTTCTTGCCTTCTGCTAGCTTTTGAATTTCTTTGATTTTGCTCCTTTAGTTATTTTAATCATGACGTTACGGTGTTGAATTTGTATCTTTCCTCATTTCTCTGGTTGGCATTTAGTACTATAAATTTCCCTCTACAAACTGCTTTAAATGTGTCCCAGAGATTCTGGTATGTTGTATCTTCACTCTCATTATTTTTGAAGAACATCTTTATTTCTGCCTTCATTTCATTATTTATCCAGTAGTTATTCAGGAGAAGGTTGTTTAGCTTCCATGTCATTGTGTGGGTTTGAGCGAGATTTCTTTTTTTGAGACGGGGGTTTCACCATGTTGGCCAAAATGGTCTCAATCTCCTGACCTTGTGATCTGCCTGCCTTGGCCTCCCAAAGTGCTGGGATTACAGGCGTGAGCCACTGCGCCCGGCTTGAGTGCGTTTCTTAATCCTGAGTTCTAATTTGATTGCACTGTGGTCTGAGAGGCTATTTGTTATGATTTCCATTCTTTTGCATTTGCTAAGGAGCATTTTACTTCCCATCTGACAAAGGGTTAATATCCAGAATCTACAAGGAACTTAAACAAATTTACAAAAAAAAAAAAAAAAAGAAAGAAAGAAACCCATCAAAAAGTGGGCAAAGGATATAAACAGACACGTTCAAAAGAAGACATTTATGCAGCCAACAAACATATGAAAAAAAGCCCATCATCACTGGTCATTAGAGAAATGCAAATCAAAACCACAATGAGATACCACCTCAAGCTAGTTAGAATGGTGATCATTAAAAAATCAGGAGACAACAGATGCTGGGGAGGATGTGGAGAAACAGGAATGCTTTTACACTGTTGGAATGTAAATTAGTTCAACCATTGTGGAAGACAGTATGGTGATTCCTCAAGGATCTAGATATAGAAATATCATTTGACCCAGCAATCCCATTACCGGGTATATACCCAAAGGATTATAAATCATTCTATTATAAAGACACATGTACACGTATGTTTACTGCAGCACTGTTCACAATAGCAAAGACTTGGAACCAACCCAAATACCCATCAATGACAGACTGCATAAAGAAAATGTGACACATATACACCATAGAATACTATGCAGCCATAAAAAAGGGTGAGTTCTTGTTCTTTGCAGAGACATGGATGAAACTGGAAACTGTCATTCTCAGCAAACTAACACAGGAACAGAAAACCAAAACCACATGTTCTCACTCATAAGTGGGAGTCCTAACAATGAGAACACATGGACACAGGGAGGAACATCACACACCAGGGCCTGGTGGGAAATAGCAGGGGGTGGGAGGATTGGGGAGGGATAGCATTAGGAGAAATACATAATGTAGATGACGGGGCAATGGATGCAGCAAACCACCACCATGGCACATGTATACCTATGTAACAAACCTGCACAATCTGTACATGTACCCTAGAACTTAAAGTCAAATAAATAAATAAATACTTATAGAGTTTTTTAAAAACTTAAAATGCTTGTACAATAGGTAAGTCCAAATAAAATAGATAAAAGTAAAAAAATAAAATAAAATAAAAATAAAAGTTTTGACCTTTGTGCCACATAACATCATACCCTAGAGGCATATTCTTTAGAGGAAATCTCCACTTCTTATACCCAATAGAGGGCATGCTCTCCAAGAAGGTAGGGAACTAAGATTCCCTTTCTGCTTCTCGCTTTTATTTTTTGTTTCTAATATAAACATCTAAGCCAATTTCCAATTGTTGCTCTTATTTCAAGTATAGAATGTACAAAATCCAGCCTGGGCAACATGGTGAAACCCTATATACAAAAAGTAGGAAAATTAGCTGGGCATGGTGGCATGCCTGTAGTTCCAGGTACTGATGTAGGAAGGTCACCTGAGCCCACGGAAGTCAAGGCTGCAGTGAGCTATGATTGTGCCACTGCATTCCAGTCTGGGTGACAGAATGAGACTCTGTCTAAAAAATGAAATAAAATAAAATAAAATATACAAAATCACCAGAATATCTTATTTCTGCAAAGCATATGATCCCTAAATGAGAATAAGTAATACAACAATGAACTCTTCAACTTCCTCAGAAAGTGCCATATTTAATTGACTACTGTAGGTAACATGAGAGAAGAGCAGACAGAATTCTCTTTGGACAGCCACACCAAATGCCAGAGGCATGCATGTGCAACTAAGCAACAATAGCCAATATTCGTCAAAACCAAGCACATTTTAAAAAATCTTTGGTGTGAAAATCCAAACATTTACAAAAGTAAAGAGAATAGTATCTCATGGACCCAGCATCTGCTTTTAAGAATTATTAACTCGAATTTCGACTCCACCAAGATGGTCAAATAGGAACAGTCCGGTCCGTAGTTCCCAGTGAGAGCCATCCAAAGGTGAGTGTTCTCCGCATTTCCAACAGAAACACCAGGTTCATCTCATTGGGATTGGTTAGACAGTGGGTGCAGCCCAAGAAGGGAATGCTGAAGTGAGGGGTGGGGGAGCATAGCCTCACCCAGGAAGCCCAAGGGGCCGGAGAACTCCCCGCCTAGCCAAGGGAAGCCATTAGGGACATTTCCCGACACTACAGCACTCTGGCTCAGATACTGCACTTTTCCCGTGGTCTTCACAACCCACAGAACAGGAGATTCTCTCTGGTGCCTACAACACCAGTACCCTGGGTTTTCAGCACAAAACTAGGCGGCAGTTTTAGCAGTTGTTTTTTTTTTTTTTCTCATACCACAGTGGCACCTGAAACACCAGCGAGACAGAACTGCTCATTCCCCTGAAAGAGGGAACTGAAGCCAGGGGTGCCACCCTCACAAAGATCAGCAAGCTAAGATCCACTGGCCTGAAATTCTTGCAGCCAGCACAGAAGTCTGAGCTTGACCTGGGATGTTTGAGCTCAGTGTGAGGAGGGGCCTCTGCCATTGCTAAGGCTCCAGTAAGCGGTTTTAACCTCGCCTGTGTAAACAAAGTCTCTGCGAAGTTTATATAGCAACTGGGTGAAGCCCACGGCAGCTCGGTAAGGCCTCTGCAGGCAGACTGTCAGCTAGATTCCCTTTTTACTGGGCAAGGCATCTCTGAAAAAAGGGAGTAGCCCATCAGGGACTTACAAATAAAGACTTCACTTTCCTGGGACAGAGCACTGGGAAAAGGGGAGGTTGTGGGTTCTGCTTCAGCAGACTTAAACATCCCTGCCCAGCAGCTCTGAAGGCAGTAACGGATCTCCCAGCACAGCCCTTGAGCTCTGATAAGGGACAAACTGCCTCCTCAAGTGGCTCCCTGACCCCGTGTATCCTCACTGGGAGAAACCTCATACAAGAGAGCTCTAGCTGACATCTGGGAGGTACCCTTCTGGGACGAAGCTACTAGAAGAAGGAACAGGCAGCAATCTTTGCTGCTCTGCAGCACCCACAGGTGATTCCCAGGCAAGAAGAGTCTGGAGTAGACCTCCAGCAAACTCCAGCAGACCTGTATCAGGGAAGCTTATTAGAAGGAAAAATAACAAACAGAAAGAAATAGCTTCAACATCAACAGAAATGACATCCACTCAGAGACCCCATCCAAAAGACACCAACTTCAAGGACCAAAGGTAGATAAATCCACAAAGGTGGGAAGGAACCAGCACAAAAAGGCTGAAATCACCAAAAGCCAGAACACCTCTTCTCCTCCAAGGGATCACAACCCCTTGCCAACAAGGAAACAAAACTGGATAGAGAATGAGTTTGATGAATTGACAGAAGCAGGCTTCAGAAGGTGGGTAATAACAAACATCTCTGAGCTAAATGAGCATGTTCAAACCCAATGCAAGGAAACTAGGAACCTTGAAAAAGGTTAGATGAAATGCTAACTAGAATAACAAGCTTAGAGAAGAACATAAATGACTTGATGGAGCTGAAAAACACAGCATGAGAAATTCGTGAAGCATATACAAGTTTCAATAGCTGAATCAGTCAAGTGGAAGAAAGGATATAAGAGATTGAAGATCAACTCAATGAAATAAAGTGAGAAGGCAAGATTAGAGAAAAAAGAGTGAAAAGAAATGAACAAAACCTCCAAAAAATATGGGATTATGTGAAAAGACCAAATCTATGTTTGATTGGTGTACCTGAAAATGATGGGCAAAATGAAACCAAGTTGGAAAGCACTCTTCAGGACATTATCCAGGAGAACTTCCCCATCCTAGCAAGGCAGGCCAGCATTCAAATTCAGGAAATACAGAGAATGCCACAAAGACATTCCTCGAGAAGAGCAACCCAAGCCACATAATCATCAGAATCACCAGGGTTGAAATGAAGGAAAAAAAATACAAAGGGCAGCCAGAGAGAAAGGTCAGGTTACCCACAAAGGGAAGCCCATCAGACTCACAGCGGATCTCTCAGCAGAAACCCTAAAAGCCAGAAGACAGTGGGGACCAGTATTCAATATCCTTAAAGAAAAGAATTTTCAACCCAGAATTTCATCTCCAGCCAAACTAAGCTTCATAAGTGAAGGAGAAATAAAACCCTTTACAGATAAACAACTGCTAAGAGATTTTGTTACCACCAGGCTTGCCTTACAAGAGCTCCTGAAGGAAGCACTAAACATGGAAAGGAACAACCAGTACCAGCCACTGCAAAAACATACCACATTATAAAGACGATTGACACTGTGAAGAAACTGCATCAACTAACAGGCAAAAGAACGAGCTAGCATCAAAATGCCAGGATCAAATTCACACATAACAATATTAACCTTAAATGTAAATGGGCTAAATGCCCCAATTAAAAGACATAGACTGGCAAATTGGATAAAGCACCCATCAGTGTGCTGTATTCAGGAGACCCATCTCACGTGCAAAGACACATATAGGCTCAAAATAAAGGGATGGAGGAATATTTACCAAGCAAATGGAAAGCAAAAAAAAAAAAAGCAGGGGTTGCAATCCTAGTCTCTGATAAAACAGTTTTTAAACCAACAAAGATCAAAAGAGACAAAGAAGGGCATTACATAATGGTAAAGGGATCAATGCAGCAAGAAGAGCTAACTATTCTAAATATATATGCACCCAATACAGGAGCACCCAGATTCATAAAGTAAGTTCTTAGAGACCTACAAAGAAACTAAGACTCCCACACAATAATAGTTGAAGACCTTAACACCCCACTGTCAATATTAGACAGATTAATGAGACAGAAAATTAACATGGATATCCAGGACTTGAACTCAGATCTGGACCAAGTGGACCTAATAGACATCTACAGAACTCTCCACCCCAAATCCATAGACTATACATTTTTCTCAGCACCACATCACACTTATTCTAAAATAGAGTACATAATTGGAAGCAAAACACTCCTCAGCAAATGCAAAAGAATGGAAATCATAACAAACAGTCTCTCAGACCACAGTGCAATCAAATTAGAACTCAGGATTAAGAAACCCACTCAAAGCCGCACAACTACATGGAAACTGAACAACCTGCTCCTGAATCACTACTGTACAAAAAATGAAGGCAGAAAGAAAGATGTTCTTTGAAACCAGTAAGAATGAAGACACA
This sequence comes from Cacajao melanocephalus, assembly GCA_963573385.1. NCBI lineage: Eukaryota > Metazoa > Chordata > Mammalia > Primates > Pitheciidae > Cacajao > Cacajao melanocephalus. The sequence goes on along the minus strand of CAUYLG010079131.1, from coordinate 53,491 downwards.
TTTAAAGAAATGCCCGCAAGAGACGCAAGGAAAGATCTAAAATCGACACCCTAATGCCGTGATTAAAAGAACTAGAGGAGCAAGAGAAAACAAATTCAAAAGCTAGCAAAAGACAAGAAAAAACTATGATCAGAGCAGAACTGAAGGAGATAGAGACACAAAAAAAACCTTCAAAAAATAAATAAATCCGGGAGGTGGTTTTTTGAAAAGATTAAGAAAATAGATAGACTGCTAGTCAGACTAATAAAAAAGAATAGAGACAACAAATAGATGCAATAAAAAATGATAAAGGGGATATTTCCACAGATCCCCCAGAAATACAAATTACCATCAGAGATTACTACAAACACCTCTATGCAAATAACCAGCAGATTTAGAAGAAATGAATAAATTCCTGGACACTTAGACTAAACCAAGAAGAAGTTGAATCCCTGAACAAACCAATAAAAAGGTCTGAAATTGAAGCAGCAATTAATAGCGTACCAACCAAAACTTTTTGACCAGACAGGTTTACAGTTGAATTCTACTAGAGGTACAAAGAGTAGCTGGTACCATTCCTTCAAAACTATTCCAAACGATACAAAAAGAAGGAATCCTCCCTAACTCATTTTATGAGACCAATATCACCGTGATACCAAAACCTGGCAGTGATACAACTAAAAAAGAAAATTTCAGGCCAATGTCCATGATGAACATAGATGGAAAAATCCTCAATAAAATATTGACAAACAGAATCCAACAGCACATCAAAAAAACTTATCCATCACAATCAAGTCAGCTTCATCCCTGGGATGCAAGGCTGGTTCAACATCTGCAAATCTATAAACATAATCCATCACATAAAGAGAATGAAAGACAAAAACCACATGATTATCTCCATAGATGCAGAGATGGCCAAGTAACTGGGACTACAGGCATGTGCCACCATGCCTGGCTAACTTTTTTGTATTTTTTGTAGACACAGGGTTTGGGCATGTTGTCCATGCTGTTCTCGAACTCCTGGGCTCAAGCGATCTGCCTGCCTCAGCCTCCCAAAATGGTGGAACTACAAGTATGAGCCACCATACCTGGCCAATATCCTTTTATTTTTTAATGTGGCTATTAGAAACTTTAAAATTATATGTGGCTCACATATTTTTATTGGCTAGCACTATGTGAGAGCCTTAATCAGGTTCAGATTTGATGCTTTGGCAATAATATCTTGGGTATGCTCTCTATATATTATACTAGGGGGCACAGAATGACTGATGTCTTTGTGTGTGTGTGTAATATTAGGATTGATCAGTGGGTCCAGATATTGTCAGCTTTACCCATTTATCCTAGTACTACCCATCAGATTGTCACATAACAGTCTTAGCAGCCATTAATAATTATTGTCTTAAACATGTTTCTTAGCCTCAGCACTATGGACATTTGGGGCAGGAGAATTCTTTGTTATGGGAGGCTGTTCTGTTCATTACAGGATGTTTAGCAGTTTCCCTGGTCTCTATCTACTAGATGCCAGTAACACTTCTCCCTGCCTCTAGATGAGACAATAAAAAAGTCTATAGGACATTGCCATTTCCCCACCCCCAATTTAAGATGTGCTTGGTCTAGAGCCATTATCTCACTAGGGCCAAATATAAATTGAACCTCTTCAGTGATGTCTTCCCTGCTGCTATCTTCCTACAACCAAAAATTAACCATCTTTAATGTAGTACCTCCCTAGCACTGTGTTGCTCTCTGGGAACAATTTATTGTATTATTTCACAATTGGTAGGGTCTGTTTTCCTCTCTAGCATGTAAGTTCCTCAAGGGTAGGCTCCACACCCATGTATTCTACTGCCTGACAAAACACCTGAATGTTGGCTCAATGGATTAAATGCCAAGTAAAGTTAAGAGGCTAAGTCTCTAGGAGTTTCCTGATTCATCAAGTGGAAAAGCGGGACCACCCATTCCATTCCTCAGTAACCATTTGTGGAGTTTGCCTATAAAAAGACTCTTAAGTAAAATGTACTGTTTTTGATAAGAAAATTAGAGTCATATCTGCCATCAGACTTGGGAATTTATTCATTTATTCAAGAAACATGTACTGGGCACCAACAACTGGATAAATGCTTTCCTCAAAACTAGAGACACAGTGAAAAATAAACTGGAGAAGATCCTCCCCTGCAGAGGGAATATCCTAATAGTAAGGGGTACTGCTGGGGGCCAAAAAACAGATACAGAAAAAAATACATAAATAGGCAAGAGAATATCAACTTGGGATATAAGTTAATAAAGAAAATAGACAACATGAGATGCTGAAAGTATGAAAGGGAAGGCAACTATTCTAGACAGACCGAAAAAATGAGATGGGAAAAGCCATGGACAAAGCACGGACGAGCACTGCAGACAGAAGAAAGAGAAAATGCCAGGCCTCAGCAGTAGAAAAGAGCAATCTGTGTTCAAAATGCAGAATACCTGGCCTATGGATCGGGATGAGCAGCGCACACTGAGCAAGGGGGCCGTAGAGCACGACAGGTCAGAGGCATGGGCAGGACAGTGTGGCGATGGTCCAGATCTGGACTTTATTTAAAGAGTGAGAAGCTATTGCACAACTGAAACCATGGATGTAAAATAATATGAGTTATATATTTTTTAAATAACAGCTTTATTGAGGTATAATCCACTTACCATATAATTCATCCTTTTAAAGAGTATAATGCAGTGGATTTAGTGTTTACATAGTTGTGCAACCATTACCACTAGTTAATTTAGAACATTTTGTCATCTTGAACAGAAACCCCATACCCATTCACAGTCATTCCCATTCTCTCCTACTCCCAGATCCTGGCAACTGCTAATCTACTTTTTTTTTTTTCTTATGGATTTGCCTATTCAGTATATTGCATATAAATGGGATCAACAATATGTGACCTTTTGTGTCTCATTTCTTTCACTTAGCATAAATTTTTCAGGGTTCATATGTTATAACATGAATCAGTGCAGTACTTCATCCCTTTTTATGGCTGGATAATATTATACTGTATGAATATATCACCTTATTCATCTGTTGATGAACATTTGTGTTGTTTTCACTTTTTGGGTATTGTGTTTTGGCTAATATCAAAAATGCTGCTATAAACACTTGTATACAAGTTTTTTTGTGAACATATGTTTTCATTTCTCTTGGGCATAGGTTTAAAAATGGAATTATTGGTTCATGTGGTAACTCCATGTTTAATTTTTGGGGGGAATTTCCAAACCATTTTCCAAATGGCTGTACAATTTTACAGTCTCACCAGCAACCTATGATGGCTTCACTTTCTTCACATCCTTGTCAACACCTATTAATGTCTGTCTTTTTTATTTTAGCCTTCTTAGTGGGTACAGAGTGATATCTCACTGTAGTACTGATTTATAGTTCCATAATGACTAATGATATTGAGGATCTTTCCATGTGTCTCTTGATGGTTTTATATTTCCTTAGAAGAAATGCTTATTCAAATCATTTGCTCATTTTTAATTGGGTTGTCTTTTTATTTTTCAGTTGGAAAGGTTCTTTATATTTTCTAGATAAAAGTTCTTTATCAGATTTATAATTTGCAAATATTTTCTCCATTTCTGTAGGTGGTCTTTTCATTTTCTTGATGGTGTCCTTTGAAGCACAAATTTTTAAACTTTTATGAAGTCCAATTTTCTTATTTTTTTTCTTTGGTCTATGATGCTTTCAGTGTTATATCTAATAAGGCTTTTCCTAACTCAAGGTCACAAAGATTTACTGCTACATTTTCTGCTAAAAATGTTATGGTTTTAACTCTTATGTTTAGTTCTTTAATCCATTTGAATTAATTTTTGTATGTGATGTGAGAAAGAGATCCACCTTTATCTTTATCATGTAGATATCTAGTTGTTCCAGCACCATTTGTTAAAAAAAATTATTCCATTCCCATTGAATGGTCTTGATATCTATGGTCAAAAGTTAGTTGCGCTGGGCGTGCTGGCTCATGCCTATAATCCCAGGACTTTAGGAGGCTGAAGCAGGTGATCACTTGAGTTCAGGAGTTCGAGACCAGCCTGGGCAACATGGCAAAACCCTGTCTCTTTATAAAAGACAAAAATTAGATGGGTGTGGTGGCACACTCATGTAGTCCCAGCTACTTAGGAGGTTGAGGTGGGAGGATCACTTGAGCCCAGGAGGCAGAGGTTGCAGTGAGCTGAGATTGTGCCACTGCACTCCAGCCTGGATGAAAGAGTAAGACTCTCTCAAAAATAAAACAAAAGTCAGTTGACCATAAATGTTAGCATTTATTTATGATTTCTCAATTCTATTGAATTAACCTATTTCATGCCAGTACTACACAGTCTAGATTACCATAGATTTGTAGTAAGTTTTGAGAAGTGTAAGTCCCCAATTTTCTTTTTTAATTTTTTTTCAATGTTTTATACATATCACTGTGTACATTTTGCCTTCTTTAGTGAGATTATTTTTACGTATTTTATTCTTTTTGATGCTATTGCAAGTGGAATTTTAAAAATTTCACTTTGGATTGTTCATTAGTAGTGTGTAGAAATATGCATATGCTGCAACCTTCCTGAACTCACTGAATAGTTTTAACAGTACACACTATTCTTGTGCTTGGTCTTAGGGGTAAAATTTTCATTCTTTAACCACTATGATGTTAGAAGTAACAGGCTGAGTGCAGTGGTTCACACTTGTAATCCCAGAACATAGGGAGGCTAAGGCAGGAGGATTCCTTGAGCCCAGAAGTTTGAGACCAGCCTAGGCAACATGGAAAAACCCTATCTAAAAAAAAAGTAAAAATTAGCCAGGTGTGGTGGTACATATCTGTAGTCCCATCTACTCTGGAGGCTGAGGTGGGAGGATTGCTTGAGTCCCACCTCAGAGGCTGCAGTAAGCCATGTCATGCCATTGCAATCCTTTTGAGACCTTGTCTGGAAAAAAAAAAAGTCTGTATTTTTTAGATGTGCTTTCTCCAAATGAGAAAGTTTCTTTGTATTTTCAGTTTGTCAGGTGTTTCCGTCATGAAAGGGTGTAATATTTTGTCAATACCTTTTCTGAGTCAATGGCATTATCCCATGTTTTCTGTTATTTATTCTATTAATATGATGTATTACATTGATTGCTTTTCACATGTTAGGCCAACTGTGCATTCTTGGCATAAATCCCACTTGGTCATGGTATATAATCTTTCAAATATGTTGCTGGATTCAGTTTGCTAGTATTTGTTGGGGAATTTTTCATTTATATATTCGTAAGGGATATTGGGCTATAATTTTCTTGTGATACTTCTGTCTGGTTTTGGTATCAAAGTAATACTGGCTTTACAGAATGTGTTAGAATGTGTTCCCTCCTCTAAATTTGGGGAGACTGCAAAAGGTTGATATTAATTATTTGTAGACATATGGTAGAAGTAAAGAGTGAATCCAGTTGGGCCTGGGCTCTTCTTTGTGGGAAGATACTTTTATTACTAATTCACTCCATTTAGTTATTGTAGGTCTACTCAGATTGTCTATTTCTAAAAGTGTGTCCATTTCATCCATGTTATCTAATTTGTTGACATACACTTGTTTATAGTATTTCTTTATGATACATTTTATTTTGTTAAGTTCAGTAGTGATGTTCCCGTTTTCTTTCCTAGGTTTAGCAATTTGACTCTTCTCTCTTTTTTCTTGCTCTATTTGTCAATTTCATTGATCTTTTCAAAGAATCAAATTTTGATTTCATTGGTCCATTTTCATCTGCATTATTTTCTTCTTTCTGCTATCTTTGCATTTAGGGTGATCTTCTTTCTCCAGTTTTTTAAAGTGGCAGTTTAAGCTCTTGATTTGAGATCTTTTTTAATATCAACAGTAACAAGTAAAGTTTCTCTCTAAGCATTGCTTTCACTACATCCGATAAGTTTTGAGATTTGTGTTTTCATTTTCATTCATCTCAAAGTATTCTTTAATTTCCTTTGTGATTTCTCTTTAGCTCAATGGTTATTTAGGAGTGTGTTGTTGAATTTCCATGTTTGCAAAGTTTTCAAATTCCCTTCTTTTACTGATTTCAAATTTCATTCCATAATGTTCAGAGAACATATTTTCCATGGTTTTAATCCTTCTAAATTTGGAGGGTTTTATGGCCTAAAATATTGGAGAAGGTCCCATACGCACTTGAGAAGAGTATCTATTCTACCGCTATTGGGTAGAACACTTCTATAATTACATATTATGTCTACTTAATTTATACTGTTTTTTAAGTCTTCTCTTTTCTTTTGATTTCTATATAGTTGTTCTGGCTAGTATAGGATATTGAAATCTCCAACTATTATTGACAAATTACCTATTTATCCTTTCAGTTCTATTAGTTTTTGCTTCATGTGTTTTAGGATGCTGTTAGGTGCATATATATTTATAATTGTTATGCATTCCTCATGTATTACAAAAGGTTTTTCTTTGTCTCTACTAACACTTTTTGTCTTAAATCCTATGTTGTCTGATTTTACTATAGTCCTACCTCAGTTCTCCTGGATTACTGTTTGTATAATATCTATTTTCTATAACTTGATTTTCAACCTGATTATGTGTTTGAATCTAAAGTGTGTCTCTTTTAGATAATGTATAGTTGAAACATGTCTTCTAATCTATTTTGCCAATCTCTGTCTTTTGATTAAGCTGTTTAGTTCATTTACATTTAATGTAATTACTGATAAGGCAGGATTTACATCTGCCATTTTGCTACTTGTTTTCTATATGTTTTATGTCTTTCTTGTTTATCTATTCACCATTACTGCCTTCTTTTGTGATAAACAAATATTTGCAGCTATATCATTTTAATTCTCAGTTTTTGTTTACTATACATATTTTTAAATTAGTCTTAGTGGTTGCCCTGACATCTAAACTTAAAATAATTTAGTTCAGATTAATATCAACTTATTTTCAATAATATAAGAAAACTTTTCTTTAATAACACTTCATTTTCCCCTTCTTCATGCTGCTATTATCATACCAATTACATATTTACCCATTAAAAGTCCATCAACAATTATTGCTTTATGTACTTGTGTTCTAAAGACAAATACGAAAAAAAGAGTTACCAACAAAAATACATTTATACTTTCTTTCATATTTACCAAGGTAAGTGGTAGCTATGTAGTTATCATTACTGGTGTTCCTTATATTTTGTGTGTGTGTGTGAATTCAAGTTACTGTTTAATGTTTTAAAATTGCAGACTGAATGACTTTCTTTAATATTTCTTATAGGGCAGTCTGCTAGTGACAAAATATCTCAGGTTTTGTTTATCTGAGAATGTCTTAATTTCTCCAGAATAATTTTCTGGTTGTAAAATTTTGGATGGCAGTCTTTTTCTTTCAGCATTTGGAATATGTCATCTCAATGCTTTCAGGCCTCTACATATCCTGAAGAAAAATCAGTTTTAATTATTGTTGAAAATCCCTTGTTGCTTTTCTCCTGTTTTTTTCAAGATCTTCTCTTTGTCTTTCAACAGCTTGAATATTAAGTGTTTAGATATGAACTCCTTTCAGTTTTTTCTACTTCAGATTTGTTGAGCATATTTGAAGAGCACATTTATATGTTTTCACTAAACTTTAAAAGCTTGGGCTGTTTCTTCAAATGTTCTTTCTGCTTCTTTCTCTTCTTCTTTTCTTTCTAGGACTCCCATAATGGGTATGTTGGTAGGCTTGATGTTACCTACAGATTTCCGAGGCTTTGTTCATATTTTTCATTCTTTTTTTTTCTTTTCTTAAGTAGTGAAACTTTTACTTATCTTCAAGTTTGCTGATTCCTTCTTTCCCCAGCTCAAATTTACTTTTGTGCTCCTCTAGTAAACCTTTCATTTCAGTTATTGTACTCTTCAACTCCAGGATTTCTGTTTTTTAATAAATAATTTCTATCTCTTGTGGGGAGATATCATTTTCATACTTTACTTTTTACATGGATTACTTTATTTCTTTGAACCATCTTATAGCATCTGATTTAAAGTCTTTGTGTGGTAAGTGTAATGTCTGGGATCCCCCAGGAACAGTTTGTATTTACTGCTTTTATTCTTGTGTATGAGCCATACTTTGCTGTTTCTTTGCATATGTCATAATTTTTTTTAAAAATGAGACATTATAGTATAACATAACAACTCTGGAACTTGGATTCCAGTCCCTTCCCAGAGTTTGTGACAGTTTCTATGTTCTTGTTTAATGACTTTCCAGGACAAATTCTGTAAAGTCTGTATTCTTTATTGTATGTAGCTCCTGAGGTCTCTGCTTGGTTAGCTTAGTACTCAACTAATGATTCAACAGAAGTTTCCTCAAATGCCTTGATCCAATATGTCCCTCAGGTGTCATCAAGAGGTTCTGTATTTGTGTTGGGACGTGTTTTCAACACCCTAGTAGTTAGCTTACAACTCCGCTTTAGCCTTCAATTCCTGATTGTGAGCCAGAAGTGTGAGACTAGTGTCTTATTATGTCTTTCCTGGACATGTGCACTGCCCTACATATGCATGGCCAAGAATACATTATGTCTTTTAAATTTCCCTATAAACATCTCATTCCCCAATTTTCCATTTTTTTTTTCCTTCGGTGCCTGTAGTCTCTTGTTAGCCTCAAATGGTATGGACACCTCAGGCAAGTGTGATGTTAATCAATTGCTACTGCTTGTTTTTGACAAATTCCCTAAAGATAAGGCTGTCTATACAGAGCAGAGCTCTGCATTAGACAAAATGAGCCCTAAGATTGGATCGTTTTACATTTTTTTAAAGTCAGGTTTATTGTCGTATATTCAATGTATAATAAAATTTACTACTTTAAAGTGTACAGATTAATAAGTTTTGACAATGCCTACACTCATACAACCAATGCCACAACCAAGATAAAGAACATTTCCATCAGCTCTAAAAAGTTCCCTTTTGGTGCTTTGCAGTTAATGCCCTCCCCCTGGACTTGTCTTAGAAAACATTGCTTCCTTCTAGTTTTGCCTTTTCTATAATGTCATATACACAAAATCTATAGTAGGTAGCTCTTCTTGGGATATACATTGTTTAAAGTACATTCCTTAGGCCTTGTGGAAATTGAATTGGAGAGAGCCAAGAGAGGAAGCAGTGAGAGCAATTAGAAAGCTATAATCCCAGTCCAAGTGCAAGCTGGTGGAAACTAAGGTATATTGGTAACAGAAGATGGTTGTGAACTCTACCAAAGTGCGGTAGAGGGAGATAAGAGATCTAATTTAATCATAATGGAAAACTTTTAGATTAAGAAAAAAATTATACTTCCTACAGCAAGCTATCAAAACTTACACACTTTAAAATACAAGACCATGTATCTTTTCTCATGGGACTCAGAGTTCCCCACACAAATACTCATTTCTACATGCACTCAAGAAAATGCCACTGTCAAGCAGCTCTATTATGGACTGTATATCTAAGATCAGAGTTCTAAGTAAAGCTTTCATCTTCTCTCCTAGTACTGACAAGCTGCACAGGAGACACTGTTTTGCTAATCTTCCACTTAAGACAGGACCTAATTAGATTGTCTTCTGGCTTTGATCAGAGAGGGTCTTTGGAAAGTTTAACAAGTCTGAAAGACTCAATTGCCAGAGAGAAACCAGCATGCCAAAAATAAAGCATTAACCAATGCCAAGAAAACAGTGTTGGCTTGGTATGGGGCACTAGGTATTTCAAACAGCTGAGTTTGATGGAAACAATTAGGAACAGCAGTAATTGCCTGTCAGGCAACATTGCCATTTGCTGAGGACAAAGCTGATACATTTGGACACAGAGGCTGCTCGGCCCTCCATTTTAGCCTTTCACTTCTGAAGATTGTCTTTTGGTTTCCATTACAATGAAGCTCGAACTGCCAACTCCATTAAAATGTCAAGGTAGGAGGGAGGGAGAAGGTCTTGAAATAAGTCTTTCAAGGCTATTGCTATAGTTGGTTTGATTTACGGAGTAGGGTTCCTGTACACACTTATTTTACCTTTTCTTTACCTTAAGTGATGAAAAAACCAAGTCCTTTAGCCCCCATAGCCAGGGAACTGAGAAGCCAAATTTTGATCTCTGTAGTTTTCAGGGGCACGGTAGTGGAGGAGTGCAGTCAGGTCACACTCTGTCCTTATATGTTCTTTCTCATACCTGGAAGAGTAAGTTCAGGTGCTCCGTAGAAACTGTTCTGCAGAAGTCCCTTAGCCAGTGACTTTTAACCCTTCACAGGGCTTTATATACCCATCACACAATTAGAAATCCTGTAGCAATCTGGAATTCCCCTTTTCCTCCCTCTGTTCAGAAATGCCCCATCACAAACAGCTCCTCTCACTTGGATTATTTGTAACCCAAATTCTGAGTCAAGGAAAAGAGAAAGGGTGTCCATTCTTAGGTCTAGAAAGGCTGTAATGATACATATAAGCTATCTGTAGGGAAATATACATTCGTTAGGAGTTCACTGAGATGTCTGTGACTCAGGCACATTCATGGTCAGTGTAAGCACTGTCAATATTAGAGTCACTCCTTACTTAGAAAGTACATAATTGAAATAAAACAAAACTGAAATGTTGATCTGGAAGCCTAGAGACTGGAGTTCATATCACTTGTCTCTAACAAGCCACATGCCCCTGAGTACAATTTTAACTTTGTTTGGTTTAGAACTGAATACCCAGGGCCTAGAAGATCACCCAGCACAGAGTAGGCTCTTGGCAATTAACATTTGCCAATTAAACTTTTTTGAACCTCAGTATACTGACCTGAAATAGGGGATTTTATTACTTTCCTGAGGCATCCAGAATAATATACCACAAACTAGGCAACTTAAAACGATAGAAACTTATTCTTTCAGTTTTAGAAGATAGAAGTCCAACACAAAAATGTCAAGAGGGCCACGTCCCTCTAAAATCTGTAGAGAAGAATCCTTCCTTGCCTCTTCCTAGCTTTTAGTGTTGGCTTTCAACCCTTGGTGTTCCTTGGCTTGTAGCTGCATCATACTAAGCTCTGTCTGTCATCACATGGCATTCTCCTGTGTGTCTCTGTGTCTTCTTAAAAGGGCATCAGTCATATATTGAATTAAGGGTTCACCTTCCTCTAGTATAACCTCATCTTGACTAATTACATCTGCAACCACCTTTATTTCCAAATAAGGTCTCATTCTGAGATATTGAGAATAAGGACTTCAATATAGCTTTTGGGAGTACATCATTCAACCCAAAATAGGGATAATTCCAGTTGTCATTCCATCTCATCATTTATTACAAGGACCCATTAAGACAATACATGGAAAATCCCCTTTAGAAATAACAGATTATTACTCACATGCCTAGAGGAGTTTCTTCTCCATACCATTTACTATGAGAATATAACAATATGTAACAAAACTTAAATTGCCAACTTGGATACTCAATAGGACTTCATAATTCCATTAATATACATTATCCCTCTTTAGCCTGCAAAGTGGGCAGGGCAAGAACTGTTATCTCATTTTAGAGATTAAAAAAAAACAACAACAAAAATGAAGACTGAGATACGAAACTAATTGACACAATCAAAGAGCAGAATTGTACTAGATCCCAGTGTCAGCCACCCATTTGTGACCTTTTTGATGAACTCAAGTTCATCATAATGCTGAGATAACAACTTCTCCATGGAGCCTTCATTTTCTCATCATTAAGTAGTCTAGTGCAGAGAACCAGAGAATCAACTCCTGATCCATGGAGACTCACCAGTGCTGAGAGACTTCTGTTCAATTGGATCAAACTTGGCTGTATTGTGGTGCTGAAGATGCAAGGTGGGAGAGAAGGGGACAGTTAAAAAAAGGGATGAGAGTGAGAAGTAATTACAATGAGTAGGTGAACTAGCAAGTCAGCCAACAAGGGATGAATTAAGTGTGGGGTATAGAATAATTAGCAGTTCTTTAGTGCAGGAAAATTGCTAACAGCTGTTCATAAGCCAAGACTGAACTGAACGGCTGATCTGTAAACAGTTATCTGAACAACCAGGGAGACAGCTCCAAAATGAAGCTGTGCCTCAGGGCCTGAAGGCTATGCTTTATTGTCCACAAACAGCCTTGCCAGGGACAATCCATCATACTTATTAATAGTTGTTACACGCATTTCTGGTTCTAGCCACAAGCCCCTTGACAACATTGGGCCCAGGGTCTGTAGAAGTCAAACCAAAAGGGGTAAATAGGAGTGTCAGAGTCCTGAAATCCCAGGCTTCCTCCTCAGTGTGTTCCTCCCACTTTCATCTTTGTAGCCTAGTCAAAAAACACGATCTTATCTATCATCAATGACCATTTCCTCATTTAATTTCCCTGCCTTACCCCAGACAGTCTGATACATCTTCAATTTAGCACGCTAATGTAGCTGCTCTTCTGAGTTACCTGAGAACCTTCAGAACAACAACAAAAATAACATAGGAGAACGTGTTACAACAAGACCCTGGAACGTCTTGTCACACTGATGGCAAGAACACTGTCAAAGCTTGAGAGTCATGTTAGAAAGTCAAGAGTCAACTCAATGAGTCCTCCACCGACTAATGTGGGATGAATTGAACATTGATATAAATCATATCTCACCAAGAGATTAAAACACTTCAAACATGTCAAAAATCCATGAGTTCATAAAGATACTGAAACCAATATTCATTGTTCTTTTTGGACTTCTGGGGGACCAATACATTACCCTAGAAACTGGTAGATAAAGGGAAGAACCAAGCATCTAGATTTCTTTCCTGTAGAACTGCACCTCAGATACTAAACAAGTGATATAAAATTTCTCTAAAATAAATGAAGAAGAAATTATATTACCCTTTTGCAAACCCCTAACTAAATAATAGATATAGGCAATGATCAGTGATGGCCACTAACAATACAAAAAGAGAGACAATGAGACATTATGTTTCTCTTGATAAAAGTGCCATTTACTTTACCTGTAAAGGATCCTTGTCACATCAGATCAAGCCTCTAGATTTAACTGCCAATGTATAGAAAAACGCAAAGAACAAGCCTAGCCTGGTGGCTCACACCTGTAATCCCAGCACTTTGGGAGGCCAAGGCGGGAAGACTGCATGAGCTCAGGAGTTTGAAACCATCCTGGGCAACATGGTGAAACCCAGTCTCTACTTAAATACAAAAAAATTAGCCAGGTGTGGTGGCACACACCTGTTGTCCCAGCTACTCGGGAGGCTGAGGCACAAGAATCACTTGAGCCTGGGAAGTGGAGGTTGCAGTGAGCTGAGATTGTGCCACTGTACTCCAGCTTGGGCTGCAGAGTCAGACTTTATCTCGAAAAAAAAAAAAAAGAGAGAGAGAGAAAAGAAAATTCAAAGAACAGAGAAACATGTCAAATAATGCTACAGGAATGCAGTCAGAAAAATCTTGAATGTGAGAAATACCATAGGACAAATGATTTGGTTTCCTCAACAAATAAATAATTAGGAGGGAGAAAATGTAGAAAGGGGGACTGTGATGAAGTAAATTATTGGTCCCCATTCTTCTTCCCTTCCTTCACCCACACCTATGCCAAAGCATCATTGTGGGAGGAGTGTACTTCCCTCCTTTTGACTCTGGGCTTGGCAATAACATTTGCCTGAGTAATTGGTTGGAGTGGAAGTGGCAGTGCACAAGCTCTGTGCTTCTGCTTTTGTTTTGAGAAGAGCTTCCTTGGATAGCTATTGATTCTTCAGCCTGGACAGTGACAATAAAATGGATTGAAGACAAGAAGCCACAACCCAATATTCTAGACAAGACATATGTTATAAATTGAACATATTCCCCCTTTAGTCATATTTTGAAATCCTAAGCCCAGGTGTGATGATGTTAGGAAGTAGGACCTTTGGGAGGGGATTAGTTCATGAAGGTGGAGCTATCCTTCTTGAATGGTGTAAATATCCTTATAAGAAGAGACACACACAAGAGTGCTTGCTTCTTTCTCTCTGTTCTCTGATCTATGAGGACACAATGAGAACAGAGCTGTCCAAAAACCAAGAATAGGGCTCTCACTGGATCTGCTAGCACCTTGATCTTGGACTTCCCGGCCTCCAGAACTGTTAGAAATATATGTTTGTTGTTTAATCCACACAGTCTACGGTGTTCTGTTATAGCAGCCCAAACTGATTAAGACAACATACAGCCCCAAGAAAGGGAGAGCCTCCTCCCAGCCTAATCCATCCCTACTAATCTGCCACCACCACTATCACCACCACAATCACAACTATGTTTATATTTCATGCCTTTTCTGCAGATGTAATGAAACCAACAAAATAAGAAAGAGTGAAGTATCTGATTCAACTTCATGATAGATTAATTTCAGTTGCCAATCTTCAGTGGTTTGAGTACCAAAGACAGAAAAATACATCAATTGGCCCCTAGGACAGAATCCCTTCCTCTTAGGGCAGAGAAAAATAAAGTTTGTTATCACCATCACCAGGTTAAAATCTTTATGTGGAATGTTTCTAGGTAGAGACCTGAATGTGTAAAGTGGCAGAGACAGATATTTCTTACCAGCAGCTTTTCTGCAAGAAGAAAGACTGCTTTTCTAATTTAGGATATTTATTCATGTCTCCACTCTGGGCTCTTCCCCACAAGAAGTCCTAAGGAAGCATGTGGGTCCATGCCATCAACTGGGAGGACCTTGGGATCCAAACATTTGGAGGTGGAGTACCAAAAACATGTTCATCAAAAAGGTAGAAGATATGCTTAGTTGAATCTTTTAACTTTTATGAGCTGAATTTATTTTGCAAGGTTTGCAGCCCGGAGTATGGTAGGGAACACATAATAAGATTATCTGCCTCATTATTTCCTACCAGAGAAAAACAATTGGGAGAAATCCTACAATCCAGGCCCACACTCAACCCTTAGTACAGCTCATAAACTCAAACCATCAACCCAGGACACTCCAGACCACTTCAATTAGCAGTCAATCCAGAAGTTCCAAGTATGGAATGGTCTCTTCCAGTCCAGGAACTTCAGAACTTATGAACTGTGGCAAGTTGTAATTCCAAAAACGGCTACAGCAATATTTCTGGTCCCATATACTCTTCCAGAACCTTGTAACTTCCTATCAAGAGGTGGGATCTATTTTTCCTCCCTGTGAAACTCGGCAAGCCCTTGTGACTGATGTGATGAATGCCATACAGTGAAAATGGCACTCTCTGGATTCTGAGGCTAATTTATAAAAGGCTACCTCTCTCAAGATGCTTGTCTTTGGAACCCAGTCACCATATAAGAAAGCCCAATCAAGCCCATGTAGAGAGACCATTCAGTGAGGCCCATGTGGAGAGACCATTTGGTGAGGCCCACATGGAGAAGAACTGAGGCCTCTAGCCAACAGCTAGCATCAACCACCAGGCGTGAGAGTGAAAAAGCCTTCAGATGATTCCAGCTCCTAGCAAATGAGTCTCCCAGCTGAGGCCCCAGACATCGTGGCACACAGCAAGTTACCCTTACTATGCCCTGTCTAAATTCCCAACCCACTGAATCTACAAGAAAGCAGAGTTAGTAAGTAAACTCAGACTCTGAATCGCACAAATCTCAAGGACCAAAAGCAGTAGTGTCCTGATACTCCTCTGCTCGTGTCCAGTCCTAATTGTATTGGCCTCAGCAATGTGTGAATAAAATGATCAGAGGAGTTAGCTCAGGCTGGAAGAAGATTGAGGCTATGCTTTGAGTGACTAAGTTTTTGCCCCTTTAGAATAAAGTGCTTAAGGGGCATAAACTGGGAAAGTCAAGAGTGCCATGGCAGCAGAAAGTAGGGGCATGGCCAGGCATGGTGGCTCAGGCCTATAATGCCAACACTCTCAGAGTCTGAGGCAGGAGGATTGCTTGAGCCTAAAAGTTTGAGACTAGCTGGGGGAACATGGCAAAACCTCATCTCTACCAAAAATATAAAATAAAAAAAATTAGCTGGGCATGGTTTTGTCTGCCTGTAGTCCCAGGTACTCAGGAGGTTGAGGTGGGAGGATCACCTGAGCCTCAAAAGTCGAGGCTGCAGTGAAATTGCACCACTGCACTCCAGCCTGGGTGATAGGAATGAGATCCTGTCTCAAAAAAAAAAAAAAAAAAGAGGGATGGGGTGCAGTGGCTCATGCCTGTAATGCCAGCACTTTGGGAGGCCAAGGCAGTTGGATCACTTGAGGTCAGGAGTTGGAGACCAGCCTGGCCAACATGGTGAAACCCCATTTCTACTAAAAATACAAAAATTAACTGGGTGTGGTGGTGTGTGCCTGTAATCCCAGCTACTCAGGAGGCTGAGGCACGAGAATTACTTGAACCTGGAAGATGGAGGTTACAGTGAGCAGAGATCATGCCACTGCACTCCAGCCTGGGTGAGAGAGCAAGACTCCATTTAAAAAAAAAGAAGAAGAAGAAAGAAGAAAGAAAGTAGGGTCATATAACAGAGGAAGAGCCCCCTAAGAAAAGGGTACCCAACAGTGGAATGAGAGAAAAGAGCAGAGAGAACCAGATGCCCACATGAGAAGGGTCTGTAAGTTATATAATATGTTGTTTAAAATTCTAACCTGTAGGTTTGAATCCCTAAGAAAAATAAAACGGTGCAAAAGTAATTTGTTTTTCTCAAGAACTACCGTTTTCCCAAAACTTTCATTTATGTTATCTCAATTTAACTTTATAACATTGTGAGATATTTACCATTTTTATCACCATTTTCTCTTTTATTATAAAAGAATTTCATTGTAAAAAATAAAAAAAAATAGACATGTCATAGTGAAAATAAAAAATAAAGATTCCCCTTACCTAGCTCAGTTATTCTCCCCTTTTCAGAAGTGCCTACTGGTATTCTACATCTTTGTAGATGTACCACTAGAGTTTTATGCCCTTCTAGAGCTTTTTCTTTGTGCTAATATACTTCTATATTCACACATATATAGTATTTAAGGAATATAAATGGAATTATACTATTTTTGTACATTTTGCTTTTGCATTTAATAATGTACTGTGGACAGGTGAATATAGAAGTATAAAGATACTTGTTTCAGTATTATGCATAGTAGCCCAAAGTTAGGTCCATCAATGAGGGAAAAGCTAGATAATTTCATGGTTTATCCATACTTTGGAATATCTAAAACTCTTTATAAAGAAATGAGATAGCAACAAGTATCTTTATACATATATTGTTGGGCACATGTGGGAATACTTTTATATGATGAATTCCTGAAGTACTTTTTTATGATGACCTCCGGACCAAGGGCATGTAAATTTTATATTTTGCATTATTCTAATTTTTAAGATAAGGAAACATATTGAGAGGTTAAGAAACTTGACCAGGGTCACACAATTGGTAAGTGGCAGACCCAAGATTCAAATCCAAATTATCTGATTCTGTAACTGGGTGACAGGAGCCAGGCTGCAGGAGTCCCAAAGATGCTCACTGTTCCCCAATTGATGTGTTTTCCCAGGTCCTTGGGCCTCACTCACCCAAGGATGGGAGAGGGCCCTGGTGGCAGGATGAGCTCATTCAAGTAAATATCAGACCCAAAGAGCTTTGCAGAAAAGTGATTTATTAGACAGAGAGAGAGAAAGAGAGAGAGAGAGAGCTCCCACGCTGTCATCGTGATGGAGTCCCCACAGGTAAGGGGCAGGGGGCTTTTAATCTAAGAGTTACTCCCACCCCATTCAAGTTCATGTACCATGAAAGGAGTTCCTTCAAACTTCTGCTGGAGCGATTGATCTTTGACTTTGCTATCAGATTGGTTGCCCGGCCCACAGTCCTACCACAGCTTTTCTCGGGCTTTCTAAACAAAGGAAGCTCACCTGGGCAGTCTAGCTAGCCAGTGTGCAAAGTTAGACAAAGAAGTCTAGTTCCCGGATGGGGATGTGAATGATGGCAGGTTAGGCATGTTGCTGGGAAATTTCTGCCTTTGAAACCACGCCCCTTGTGGACTTGGGAAGAGAAGTTAACACAGTCCCTCAATTCCATGTGTTTGCTACTATGTCATGCTATCTGGAAACAGCCAGAAAGCATGAATCACAGCCAATGTCTATTAGATGCATCCTTGCATTTTCTTAAACTTGTGTCTACTCTTCAGAAAAGAAGAAAAAACAAAGCTGTGATTCCCACATAAATTTTAAGCAAAAAGGCTTATTTTATATTAGTCAGGGTACATTAACTGCTATAACAAACAAACACCCAAATATTAGTAGAAAACACACCCAAAAGTTTATTCCTTGCTTGTGTCACAGTTGAAAAACAGAATGGTGGTGGAAGGAAGAGCTCTGCTCCACGCAGTCATTCAGGGATCCAGCCTCCTTGCACGTAGTTGCCTAAGATTCTGGAGCACTGCAAAGGACATAGACAAAGTACCCCTCTCTTAACCACCTTGGCTTGGAGGTGTCACATCACTTCCACTCAGATTTCATTGGCAGAACTCAGTCATATGTCTGAACCAAACACAGAGCTGTGTGCCCAACAGGAAAGAAAACATGGTTTTGACAGACACAGAGTACTGTCTCTACCACAGTGAGGAATGAGAGCACATGAAAAAAATTAACTTGTATTGAGCAATTACTATATGCCAGAAAATGTCTAAATGCTTTCTTGTACCATTTCATGTGATTCTCACACCAACTCTGAGGTAGGGACTATTTCCTCTTTCACATTTTACATGTGAGAAAACTGAGAAACAGGGCTATGAAGCTACCTGCCTAAGTTTACACAGTCAGTAAAGGGTAGAGCAGGATTCAGAAAGACTAGCCCAGGGGCCACACACCCTGGAATTTCTTTACACAGCCTTTTAGTTCTTAAATCAGTTTCTCTTATTGTGAAAAAACCAACAAGCAACACTATTTGTGTTACAAAACAGTTTTACATACAACATTTTTTCATGTAAATGTATTTGAATTTTTTCCATGAATATTCTTTATTGCATCCTGACCTTGCCAAAGGACCGAATTAATCATCTCTTTCGGTCCCCCATTATTCTCTGTGGCAGCCATAAATTCTTCTCTAAAAAGAAAACCTTCAAGTCTAGCTCTAAGAGGAAGGCTGAGGGAGAAAAGGAGGGGCCTTGTTCCTGTTTGAATCAATTGTTTACTTAACCCTGTGACTGAATTATAAACAATTTTTTTAAGGCTAAAGAGATAATTAAATTATTTCAATATAATGACTGAGAAGGGAGAGAGCCAAAGTCTGATGAGGTCTGAATGTGCATGAAAGCACCCACTTTTTTTTCATACTTTTCTTCTTCCATATGGTGCTAAAAGTGTGGAGGAAAAGAAGGAGATGCAGGGAAAGATGAAGAGAAGGGGATGAACAAGAGAGAGGGAAGAAAAAGTGAAGGGGGAGGAGGAAGTGAAGGCAGCTCCAGGCACCTTGCCTAACTCCTTGGAGATAAGGTTAATCCTTGTTTGCTTATCTGAATAAACAATGCTAGTCTGATACGCATCTGATAGTCTCAGTTAAGTCAGTACTGAAATAGTTGTAAACTGAAAATGCTGAAAGATTTGCAAACTGGTTGGTTAATATCCATTGCTCCCGGCCCCATAAGTGTCCCACCATCACACTGGGTGCTTGGTCCGTCCTCCACGACCAAGATGTCCGCACCAACCTGCAACCAAAAGAGTATGCCTAATACTGCAGGGAGCTCCTGGGGCCTCCTCCAGTACCAAGTGGGCATTGGCCAATCTTCCTGACGTACAGGTTGTAAAATATTTTAAATATCATCCCTGGGCAGAAATCCTTACTCTGGGAATTAGGTTGCCATTCTCCCTAGTCTTCCTCTCTTTGTTCACTCCTGACTGTCTCTGGCTGAGCATCGAATGGTCTGAGAACAACAGTCACCAGGTCCGTCTGATGTCAGCAGTTAACTTGCCTTTGGCCCAATGCTCTCACTGCCCTGAACTCAAAACGAACATAGCTAGAAGGTATTGTGTGGGCATGGAGGCAATGAACAGGCTGGGAGAGAGTGGGGAAAATGGGACGAGGTCACTGTAAGGTTTTCAGGATGAGAAAAAAAAACAAACCAGAAGCCTTCTTGTTCACATAAAAAAAAAATCATATGATGACTCCCTGTTTTGGGTGCTATACAGTTTATATGATGTCACACAGTTTGTAAAACTCACATGCATGATCTCACTTGATCTTCATGCCAAATCTTTTGGTAGGCAGAGCAGGGGTGATGATTCCATTTTTACAGAGAAGGAAATATAAGTCCAGAGAAGAGATGTGGCTTGCTGAGTCCTGCAGCTAAGATTTGAACTATGGTATGTAGATGCCAAGCCCAGCTTTGTTAGGAACAAGCACTTGTTATCATGTTCCACATTTCTCACTTTCCTGCCTGCTCTTTCTGGCAGTTGTGAATTCCATTCCCAGACTGAAGAGGCTCCAGACTGCTTCCATTTCACACCAGCAGCTCACTACTCTTTCTATGCACTTGCCTAGGGACCAGAGAGGGGCTGCCAGATGGCCGTCGTCTGAGGTCTTATGAATCTCCAAATGGCCTGACCTCAAGGGCCCAACTCCATTTTAGGACCAGGCTTGACTATGAGGCTACTAAGGAGAAAGTAGGGACCATCTGAAGTTCCCAAGAGGAGTGATAGGCTTGGGTCTGACATCAATCAAGATCCCTGGATTTGTATAGCATGTTACTCATTTTGATTGTAAATGAGTATTAATATTTCATCCTCATCCTTTAATAGGTCTTTCATAATAACCATGTGAGGACATCAGAGGACACATCATTACCAACATTTTATAATTGCAAATGGGATCCAAACAACATTCAGTGATTGACAAGGTCACACATGGTAGGTGATGGCAGCCAGGCTGGGGCTCCAATGTTCTGGCTCCCTGTCCAATGCTTGTCACTGCCCTTGCCACCTACTATTGCACACATATTCCATGTCCTTCCAGGGAGGAAAGAGGCTGTTGGGGTAGAAAACGCTTATCCTTAGCTGCTGACTCTGTCAGCACAAAGAGAGTGGGACTGCAGATGACCTTCCATAATGAATAAACCAAAAAGGATTTATTTAGCATTTGAGAACATATTCTCAGGTAAGAAATCTACCTTGTCCACCATATTTTATTTTGTTTTAATAAAAAGTAAGAAAAAGCTGAGTGCGGTGACTCATGCCTATAATTCCAGCACTTTGGGAGGCCGAGGCAGGCAGATCTCTTGAGCTCAGAAGTTTGAGGCCAAACCGGCCATTATGGCAAAACCCCGTCTCTATAAAAATTACCAAAGTTATCTGGGTATGGTGGTGCAGGCCTGTAGTTCCAGCTACTCAGGAGCCCATAAGGTTGAGGCTGCAGTGAGCTGAGATCACACCACTGCACTCCAGCCTGAGTGACAAAGTGAGACCCTGTTCCAAAAAACAGTAAGAAAGGAGGCTGAAAAATGAATATTTACTATCTCTACTACATTATTTCATTTAGCTATCATAACAACTGTTATGCAAAAGTATTATCATCTACTTCACACAAATGAGGAAACAGGGTCTGAGAGGTTATATATTATATTTTGCTCAAAGTCTTGCAGCTAGGAATGAGCCTTCCCAAATGCTCATGCATGTTATGGGGTCCCCCATTTAGTGGGCACAGCTTTGCCATCTGGAAGGAAGAATATGAATTCTGCCTCTATCACTTAGATTTTTTTGAGATCCAGACTAGTTATTATTTTGGTTCCTGAGAATAACTTCTCTCATTTCCAAAATGCAGACAAGATACCTCCTTTCCAAGAAAGTTATGAGGATTAGCATCAACAGCTAATATTTTTTGCGTGTTTTCTAAACACTTTTTCTAAGTTCTTTCCATCTATTATCTTATTAACTGCTCCAAGCATCTTTATGGGAATGGGTACTCTCAGGTAAGAAACCGGAAACAGAGCATTTAAGAGACACTTCCAGAAGAGTTAGGGGTTGGAAAGGCCAGTATTTGAAGGGAAGGCATCTGACTGCATAGTCCACACTCCCAAACACTGCACTTCATGGCCCCTCTCATTTAAAATGACTGGCACAAAGCAGGAGCTCAATAAAGAGGGTCTGTTTTATCATTGTGATGGCTGGTAGCTGAAATAAACTGAAGGGACCTTTCACCAGGACCAACCCACAAAACAGCTGAACGTACCCACATCAGGAAGGTAAATGAAGGAGGAGCACTGGGTCCTCTACAGACAATGGAGGTGACATGGCTTGGATGGATGTCCCCTCTGAATCCCATGTTGAAATGTAGTCCCCAGTGTTGGAGGTGGGGCCTGGTGGGAGGTGTTTAGGTCATGAGGGCAGATCCCTTATGAATGGCTGGGTGCCCTCTGTGTGATAGTGAAATCTCACTCTGAGTTTGTGTAAGAGCTGGTTGTTTAAAAGAGTGTGGCACTTTCTCTATCTCTCTCTCTCTCTTTCTCTCTCTTTTTTGGTCCTTCTTGCCATGTGACATGCTTCTCCCCCCAGCGCCTCCCCCTTCATCTTCTGCTGTGAGTAAAAGCTTCCTGAGGATCTCACCGGAAGATGCTAGCATCATGCTTCTTGCACAGTCTGCAGAACCATGAGCCAAAATAAAATCTCTTTTCTTTATAAATTACCCAGCCTCAGGTATTCCTTTATAGCAATGCAAAACAGCCTATTCCAGGAGGTAAAGTAAGCATTGGCCTCATAATCCCTAGGGACCCTACTCCATCCCTGACAGGTTTGAGCTTCCCATGCCATTTTTCTTTCCCAGGCTTGAATGGGAAAATGATCTTAAGAAAATCAGCATATGTTCTAGAAACATTCAGGAGACAGAAGAGTCTGTTATGAAAGAACAAAGTATTTGTAATAATAAATTGAATGTTACATGGACACACCCAGACATACACACATAGACACACACACAATGTTTCTTTTCTCCCTCTCCCCCCACCCCCTTCTCTCATACTTTGCAAACATGCTCCTCAGCAGCTGGTAAGCTGTTCCCTGTCCTCCCACTCAGCCGAACGCCAGTTGTCCCTTCATCCCAACCCAGGCTCTCATAATGGTTTCAGCTTCCAAGAGACAGCTTGACTCAAAATGCCATCCAGTCTGGCTGCCAGGGGAAGCATGAGGACTTATCCAGCAGAGAGGGACAGAAAACACGACAGCCAGAGCCCTCATGCCAGGAGAGCTCTAGGAACGTGAGCATCTGCGAGGTGTTTCTGCCCACAGGTGAGGCTGTGACCTCTGAAAATTACCAGTCTATTAAGGAATGTTTCATGAGGCAAAAGGGATCTTTCTCATTAGTCGCTGGCCTCAGCCTACCTTTCTAGGAGTTTAACGTAGGAGACAAACCATGCATTTTATGTCACCTCTATGCATCTTGTTTCTCTCACTCAATGGTGCATCATAAATACCTCACTTTGCCCTATATTTTACACATATTTTAGCAAGAAACCCCAGAGACCCAAGAGGGACAGAATCTGAAACTCTGAGGGTTCTCTGATATAACTTTCTTTGATTCTATTTCCTTTTACCTTTCAATTCCCTGTAGTGGACTCATGACAATCCTCAGTGGACATGTCTGTGTTTTGTCTCTTTTATCTGGGAGCAGACCCTGACGCAGCCTATAGCCATAGGGGTCGGTGGGTGCCCTAGGCTAAGCCAGTCAGAGTTTATCACCCGTCCACAGAAGTTAGGACAGCAGGTGAACCCATGACCCAAGCCAGCCAATCAGAATCCTTTCCTGAGGTTTTTCAAACCAAAACTGGGATTGAGAAGTACATCTTCTTTTTTGGTTGTACTATGAGTTGAGCACTGCTTGTAGCCACCATTCTAGTCCACTGAAGGCAGCTGGTCAGAGGAAATGGAAAGATAACAAACTGAGAGAATGACTTCTGTGGTTTCCTGATTCTCCATTTCATGGCTGCATGAGCTAATAAATCTCCCTTTTTGAATATGGCAAATTGTTTGAATTGTGTTTCTGTTGTTTGACTAGCGGCCAGTGTTTGAAATGTGGTAGCGTGGCAGGGAAGGAGCTTTTAAGCCATCTAGCCTCCTAACCCTTGTGAAATATAGTAGACAAAGAGGAACAGACTTTTTAGGATATCTCAAGAAAGGCAATGTGTTGCCAAGTTACACACACACAAAAAAATCAAAATAGCTGAAAAATTAACAAAATATATTGGCCCAGGTAACTGAAAAGTCCCAAGGCGACTCTCACATATAGACAGCAAAGCTTCATCCAAGAACTCAAAAACCGTCACCAACAGCTTAGAACCTTGCATCTCTCCTTTAACCTTCTATGGTGGTAGCTACATCCCTGGGCCCCATTCAGACCACTGAGAAAATCACTGTAAAGCAGGTAGACTCCCACCCCAATTTTGTATGTCCAGCTGTATTTAGTTGTGAAAGCAATCTAAAAAGTGCAGGTATGATGAAAATGAGAATTGTGCTTCCAAGTCTATAAAATAATCTTAAAATCATCTATCTGTATGTATATATGTGTTTGTGCATGTATGTGTGTGACTGTATATGCATGAAAATGCAGGAAAAGATGTATATCAGGTCATTAAAATTGTTTACATGGGGTAGGAAGTAAAGACCAGGAAAGGAAGGTGGAAGACTTGGGAGAGGAAAAATTCTTGATAATAATGGTATTTACGATATGTATAGTATTCTACGGATTTTCCAGCGTTTAGGAGCTGCCCACATTCCATAACTCATGGCTCTTCCATCTTCAAAGCCAGCATTCTGCAGTCAACTCCTTTTCATATCACATCACTCTGATATTGATTCTTCTGCCTCCCTCTTCCACATTTAAAGATGGTGATTACATTTTGCCATGCAATGTAATATATTCACAGGTCCTGGAGTTTAGGACAGTGATGTCAACAGGATGACATTAGGATGCCCCTGTCCCCAGAACCTATGAAAATGTTAAATTGCATGGCAAGGGGAGGTAAAGTAGGAGATGAATTAAGGTTGCCATAATTCTACCTTTATACATTATGATGTCATTTGTGCAAATGTGGATGCATAGATACATAAAGTGACAAAGAGAAAATGCATGTATATATACGTAAAATAACAAAGTAATAAAGTGGAAGATGAGTTATCAAAATGATAGTGCCTCTCACAGGGAGTAGAAGTCAATTCACTTTATGTTTTTCTCAAATTTTTATGCAGTGTTTTATCTGTTTGAATATTTGTAAATCTGGCTGGGCACAGTGGATCACACCTGTAATCCCAGCACTTTGGGAGGCTGAGGTGGAAGAATTGCTTGCCAGTTTGCCCAGGAGTTTGAGACCAGCCTAGGCAGCACAGCAAGACCCCAGCTCTACAAAAAATTTAAAAACTTAGCTGGGTGTGGTGGTGCATTCCTGTAATCCCAGCTACTCAGGAGCCTGAGGTGGGAGGATCCTTTGAGCCCAGAAGATCGAAGCTGCAGTGAGCCGTGATTGAGCCACTACACTCCAGCCTGGGTGACCAAGCAATATTCTGTCTCAAAAATAATAATAATAATAATAATTGCAAAGTTATGTACAGCAAAAAGAAACAAAGTTTGTTTCATTGGGGAAAATTACCCATTTTTAGTGGGATGTGAGACCTGAACTCCCTCAACTATCTGAAGCACTGAATCTGAAAGTTCTGTGAGAGATAGGAGTAGCAGCCTCAGAGGAACTTTGCACTGACTAGATTCCCCTCCCACCAAACACCCTTCTTCTGTACACAATAGGAGATAGTGAGCCAAAGCAACAGAAAAACTCCCATCTGCTATTAGTCCAATTAGAGAGATTCAAAGCCAAGTAGAACATGCAGACTGATGGATGTGCAGAAACTACTTTGCAGCGGCTCTGCATGGAGCTGGGGGAGGTAGGGAATGAAGGCAACTCTGAGGGGCTCAGAATATGCACCCCGAAGGAAGTCACTTTCCCTCCTTCCCCAGCGGCCTGATCTAAAATATTTACTCATTTATGGGACCCTTCAGCTGTCCCTTTTCACATCCTTGGTCACTCTCATGCACATCCTTTTCAGCTTCTCCATATCCTGGTCCCAGAGGGTTGACATACCAGCAGCCCTCCAAGAGCATCCTCCCCACATTAATTCCTGCTCTCTAGATGACAACCTGTGACATCAGTATTCCCCGGATCATGAGATATTTATTAAGTGTTCAGTGAAACATATGATTCTGTGGTCAAAACATTGATCACAAGTTTTCTGTGGTCAAAACATGGGGAGACAGAGCTAATACAATTGAATTCATTGTTTCTCTGCAGGACTCCCCAGAGGCCTTGACGTGCTCATGTGCCCTGCATTGTACTGCAATACTCCAGGAGGTGGCTGTAGTAAGCAGTGAATCCATCTAACTGTGGGATCATGTTATTAAAGGATAACAAGTAAAATTATTGCTCCACTTGCTGGAAACAGTACTAAAGACCTCTCTGTGATGGTAGGGCACGTTGAGAATTTAATCTTGCAGCCCAAAAGAGCCTTAGAGACCATCTTGTTCAACTCTTTTATTTTAAAGCTTAAGAAAGGCACAGAGAGGGGAAGTGACTTGCTGAAGTTCCACAGCTAGTTACTGGCAAAGAAAAGAATCTCTTTCCAGTGCTCTTCCTTGCTCACTATTTTATACCATCCCAAGTTACCTCTACTACACACAGAAAGGAGGTGTCTCTCATATGGCATATCTGTGGGAGATCACAAAGTACCCCTGGAAGCTTTAAGCCTTATGTAAGTTAGAATATTGGCTCTGTTACCTACTGAAGGTATTTTAGATGTAATGGTCAAATGGTGGGTTGTTTTGATTTGTGATGGTGGTTAGACAGCAGGGCATATAGAATTGTAATGCACCTTAAAGATCTCTTCATCCAACATTTCATGTGGGGCATGAATGTTATCTATAGAAATACAGAAAAGTTATTAAGTGTTTTTTAAAACTGCTTTATTAAGATTTGATATACAATCAACTATCCATTATTAATAAACTACACATTTACAATTTAATACATTTTTACATGTGTATATACCCATAGAACAATTACCATAATCAAAACAGTAAGCATATCCACCACCACCAAATATTTCTTAAAAAAATTTTTTTTTAATGTTTTATTTCCATAGGTTTTGGAGGGAACAGGTGGTGTTTGGTTACATGAGTAAGTTCTTTAGTGATGATTTGTGAGATTTTGGTGCACCCATCACCTGAGCAGTATATCCCTCACCCTACCGCTTTTTCTTCTCATATCCCGAGTCCATTGTGTCATTCTTATGCCTTGGCATCCTGATAGTTTAGCTCCCACTTATGAGTGAGAATGACATTTAGTTTTCCATTCCTGAGTTACTTCATTTAGAATAATAGTCTCCAGTCCCATCCAGGTTGGGGTCTCCAATCCCATCTAGGTTGCTGCGAATGTCACTAGTTCATACATTTTTATGGCTGAGTAGTATTCCACTGTATATATACACACCAATTTTTTATCCACTCATTGATTGATGGGCATTTGGGCTGATTCTACATTTTTGCATTTGTGAATTGTGCTGCTACAAACATGCATGTGCAAGTATCTTTTTCATGTAATGACTTCTTTTCCTTTGGGTAGATACATAATAGTGGGATTGCTGGATCAAACAGTAGTTCTACTTTTAGTTCTTTAAGGAATTTCCACACTGTTTTCTATAGTGGTTTTACTAGTTTACATTCCCACCAACAGTGTAGAAGTGTTCCTTTTTCACCTCATCTGCACCAACATCTACTATTTTTTGATTTTTTGATTATGGCCATTCTTGCGGGAGTAAGGTGGTATTGCATTGCGTTTTTGATTTTCATTTCCCTGATTATTAGTGGTGTTGAGCATTTTTAATGTGTTTCTTGGCCATTTATATATCTTCTTTTGAGAACTGTCTATTCATGTCCTTAGCCCACTTTTGATGTGACTGTTTTTTTTTTTCTTGCTAATTTGTTTGAGTTCATTGTAGATTCTGAATATCTGTCTTTTGTCAGATATCATATCATCAGCAAAGAGCAAGAAGTTCACTTCCTCTTCACTGATTTAAATGCCCTTTATTTCTTTCTCTTGTCTGATTGCTCTGGCTAGGACTTCCAGTACTATATTGAATAGAAGTGGTGAGAATGGGCAGCATCCTTGTCTTCTTCCAGTTCTCAGAGGAAATGCTTTCAACTTTTCCCCGTTCAATGTAATGTTGGCTACAGATTTGTCATAAATGGCTTTTATTACATTGAGGTATGTCCCTTGTATGCCAATTTTGCTGAGAGTTTTAATCATAAATGGATACTGAATTGTGTCAAATGCTTTTTCTGCATCTATTGAAATGATCATGTGATTTTTTTTTATAATTCTATTTATATTGTGTATCACATTTATTGCCTTGCATATGTTAAACTATTCCTGAGTTCATGGTATGAAACCCACTTGATCATGGTGGATTATCTTTTTGGTATGCTGTTGGATTTGGTTAGCTAGTATTTTGTTTAAAATTTTTGCATCTATATTCATCAGGGAAATTGGTCTGTAGTTTTCTTTTTTGCTTATGACCTTTCCTGGTGTTGGTATTAGGGTGATACTGGTTTCATAGAATGATTTAGGGAGGATTCCTTCTTTCTCTATCTTGTGGAATAATGTCAATAGGATTGGTACCAATTCTTCTTTGACTGTGTGGTAGAATTAAGCTATGACATCATCTGGTCCTGGACTTTTTTGTTGTTGGTAATTTTTTCAGTTACCATTTCAATCTTGCTGCTTGTTATTGGTCTGTTCAGGGTTTCTAATTCTTCCTGATTTAAGCTAAGAGAGCTGTATGTTTCCAGGAATTTTTCCATCTCCTTCAGGTTTTCTAGTTTATGCATGTAAAGGTATTCATAGTAGGCTTGAATGATCTTTTGTATTTCTGTGATGTCAGTTGTAATAGCACCTGTTTCATTTCAATTGAGCTTATTTAAATCTTTTCTTTTTTTCTTGGTAAATCTTGCTAATGGTCTATCAATTTTATTTATCTTTTCAAAGAATCAGCTTTTTGTTTCATTTATCTTTTATATTTGTTTGTTTCAATTTCATTTAGTTCTGCTCTGATCTTGGTTATTTCTTTTCTGTTGGTTTTGGGTTTGGTTTGTTCTTGTTTCTCAAGTTCTTTGAGGTGTGAACTTAGATGGTCTATTTGTGCTCTTTCAGACTTTTTGATGTAGGCCTTTAAGACGATAAACTTTCCTCTTAGCACCTTCTTTGCTGTATCCCAGAGGTTTTGATAGGTTGTGTCACTATTACCATTCAGTGCAGATAATTTTTACATTTTCATCTTGGTTTCACTGTTGACTTAATTATCATTCAGGAGCAGGTTATTTAATTTCCATGTATTTGCATGGTTTTGAAGTTCCTTTTGGAGTTGATTTCCAGTTTTATTCAACTATCATCTGAAAAAGTACTTGATATAATTTCAATTTTCTTAAATTTATTAAGACTTGTTTTGTGGCCTACCATATGGTCTATCTTGGAAAATGTTCCATGCACTGATGAATAGAATGTATATTCTGAAGTTGTTGGGTAGAATGTTCTGTAAATATCTGTTAAGTCCATTTATTTCAGGGTATAGTTTAAATCCATTGTTTCTCTGTTGATTTTCTGTCTTGATGACCTGTCCAGTGCTGTCAGCGGAGTACTGAATTCTCTCTTTATTATTGTGTTGCTGTCTATCTCATTTCTTAGGACTAGTAATAATTGCTTTATATATTTGGGAGCTCCAGTGTTAGGTGCATATATACTTAGGATTGTGATATTTTCCTTAGGATTGTGATATTTGCTTTGTCGGATATAAGAATTGCTACTCCTGCTTGCTTTTGGTGTCCATTTGCATGGAATGTTTTTTTCTACCCCTTTACCTTAAATTTATGTGAGTCCTTATGTGTTAGGTGAATATCTTGAATGTAGCAGATTCTTGGTTGGCGTATTCTTATTCATTGTACAATTCTGTATCATTGGAGTGGAGCATTTAGGCCATTTACATTTAACATTAGTATTGAGATGTGATATACTATTCCACTCATCATGCTATTTGTTGCCTGTATACCTTGGGTTTTTTTTAATTGCATTTTTGTTTTATAGATTCTGTGTGATTTATACTTTGAAGAGGTTCTTTTATGATGTATTTCCAGGAATTATTTCAAGATTTAGAGCTTCCTTTAGCAGTTCTTGTAGTTGGCTGGTTAATGGCAAATTCTTTCAGCATTTGTTTGCCTGGAAAAAAAAAAAAAAAAGACTGTATCTTTCCTTCATTTATGAAGCTTAGTTTTGCTGGATACAAAATTCTTGGCTGATAATTGTTTTGTTTAAGGAGGCTTAAGATAGGGCCCCAATTTCTTCTAGCTTGTAGGGTTTCTGCTCAGGAATATGCCGTTAATCCAATAGGCTTTCCGTTAGAGGTTACCTGGTTCTTTTGCCTCACAGCTCTTAAGATTCTTTCCTTTGTCTTGATTTTAGATAACCTGATGACAGTGTGCCTAGGTGGTGCTCTTTTTGCAATGAATTTTCCAGTGTTCTTTGAGCTTCTTGTATTGTTTTCCAAACTTTTAGATTTCTATTATTTTTCAGGAACACCAATTATTCTTAGATTTCGTTATTTAAAATAATCCAAACTTCTTGGAGGCTTTATTCATTTTTAAAAATTCTTTTTTCTTTGTCTTCTTTAGATTGGGTTAACTCAAAAACCTTGTCTTCAAGCTTTGAAGTTCCTTCTTGTGCTTGTTGCATTCTATTGCTGAGACTTTCCAGAACATTTTACATTTCTCTAAATATGTTCTTTATTTCCTGAAATTGTGATTGTATTTCATTTGTGCTATCTATTTCACTGAAGATTTGCCCCCTCATTTCTTGTATCTTTTTTTTTAAAATTTCCTTAAATTAGACTTAACTTTTCTTTGGTGCCTCCTCATTGAGCTTAAAAACTGACCTTATGAATTCTTTTTCAGGTAAATCAGGGATTTCTTCTTGGTTTGGATCCATTGCTAGTAAGCTAGTGTGATTTTTGGAGGGTGCTAAAGAAATTTATTTTGTCATATTACCAGAATTGTTTTTCTGGTTCCTTTTCATTTGGGTTGGCTATGCCAGAGGGAAGATCTGGGGCTCAAGGCTGCTGCTCAGATTCTTTTATCCCACAGGGTATTCCCTTGATGTAGTACTCTCCCCCTTTTCCTAGGGATGTGTCTTCATCAGAGCCAAGCTGCAGTGACTGTTATTTCTCTTCTGGATCTAGCCACCTAGCAGGACGACCAGGCTCTAGGCTGGTACTGCAGGTTGTCTGCACAGAGTCCCGTGATGTGAACCGTCTGCAGGTCTCTCAGTTGTGGCTACTAGCACCTGCTCTGGTGGAGATGGCAGGGGGTAAAGTTGACTCTGTCAGTGTCCTTAGTTTTGGTTGTTTAATGTACTATTTTTGTGCTGGTTGGCCTCCTGCCAGGAGGTAGGACTTTCAAGAGAGCATAAGCTGTGTTAGTATAAGGGAAGTTCAGGCAGTAGGTGGGTCCTGGAACTCCCAAGAGAATATACCCTTTGTCTTCAGCTACCATGGTGGATAGGGAAGGACCATCAGGCGAGGACAGGGTTAGGCATGTCTGAGCTTAGACCCTCCTTAGGCAGGGCTTGGTGTGGCTGCGTGGGGGATGGGGAAGGGTTCCCAGGTCAATGGAGTTGTGTCCCCAGGAGGATTATGGCTGCCTCTGCTGTGTTATACAAGTTGTTAGGGAAGCAGAGGAAAGCCATCAGTTACAAGTCTCACCCAGCTCTCACGTAACCCAAAAGGCCGGACTCACTCCCACTTTGCTCTCCAGCAATAGCATCAAGTTTGTTTCCAGGCAGTGGGTGAGCAGGGCTGAGAACTTGTCCCCAGTATACAAGCCTCCCAGCTGTGAAAGCATGTAGGGCCTTTGTACCTCCCTGTCTGTTGAATCTGTACACTGGATTCACAACCTCCCCTGAGTTCTGGCGAGGACACTTCACATTCAGTTGGAATTACTACAAAGTTCAGCTGGAGGTTTCCTTCTCCCTGTACCTTGCATGTACCTCTGGCAGCCTTCCCCAAAGACCCCTGTGAGACAAGTCTGAAATAGCTTTCCTGGGGACCCAGAGAGCCCATAGGGATTTTCCCACTGCTTCTTCTACCCCTGTATTTTGCTTGGCTCTCTAAATTGACTCAGCTCCTGTTAAAGTCAAATCCTTCTCCTGTGATCTAGACCTTCATGTTCCCCAGTGAGGGTGTGTGTTTGGGGGAAGATGATACCCCTTTCCAACTTTCACAGCTTGTGTGGGCAGTCTCCCGGGTCCTACAGAGGCAATTTGCTTCCATTAGAGGGCCTGTGGGTTCTCTTGGCTTTCTTGGTATGTTCCTGCAGTAGTTGTGGAGCAAAAGTTCACAACGAGTCTCCACACACTGCTCTGTCAGTCCGAGGGGGAGCTGCATCTAGTCCTACCTCTTATCTGCCATTTTTCTCAAATCTCCCAAATATTTCTTTATGCTGCATTGTAATCCTTCCCTGTTGCCCTCCTGACCCCCTCACTCCCAGGCAACCACTGATCTGTTTCCTATCACTGTAGATTAGTTTGCATTTTTGGGAGTTTTGTATAAATGGAAACATTCAAGGTACTTTTTTTTTTAAGTTTTGCATTTTGAAACTCATCAGTACTGTTTCCTGTATCAATAGTTTACTCCCATTTATTGATAATTAGTATTCCACTGTATGTATATACCACAATTTGTTTATCCATCCACCTGTTGATGAACTTTGGGATTGTTTCCAGTTTGGGGATATTACAAATGAAGCTGCTATAAACATTCATGTTCAGGTCTTTATATGAACATATGCTTTTTTTCTCTTGGGGAAAACTTAGGAATAAAACAGCTTAATATTTAAGTCATATATTTGATTTTTTAACAACATGCCAAATGTTTTCCTGAAGTGACTGTAGCATTTTGCATTTTGCAACAAGAGTGCATGAGAGTTCCAGTTCCTCTACATTCTTGGCAATGCTTAATAAGGCTTAGTCTTCTTAATTTTAGTCATTCTAACAGAGGCAGGTCATTATGGGTTTAATTTGCATTTCTCCCATGATTAAAAATATTGAATCTTTTATTCATGTGCTTATTTGCCATTTGGATATCTTCTGTGATGAAATGTGCTTTCAAATCTTTACCCATTTTTTAAACGGGTCGATTTTTTTTTCTTATTATTGAGTTATGAGAGTTCTATGATCTAAATACAGGTAATTTATCAAATATATGCTTTGCAGATATTTTCTCCCAGCTTTTGGCCTGTCTTTTCATTCTGTTAACAGCAGAGGTTTTTAATGTTGATGAAGTCGAACTTATCAAGCTTTAGTTTTCTTTTTTTATGATGTCTGTGTCTTACTCTAGGGTCAGGGTAAGAATGGCATCAAATAATTTGTAGGGAAGTATTCCCTCTCCTTTATTGTTCTTGAAGAGTTTGTGTAGAACTGTTATTTTTCTGCCTGAAATGTTAGGTAGAATTCATCAATAAAGTAATCTGGGTCTGGATGACTTCATTATGGAAAAAATTTTAATTACAAACTTGATTTCAGATATTAAGGTTATCCATTGCTTCTTGATTGCAACTACTTCAGTAGTTTGAGTCTTTTAATACAATTTGTCCAAGTTTTCTAAGTCAATGTATAGCACAATCTTGTTCCTAACATTCCTTTTATAATCTTTTGAATATCTGTAAGATCTATAGTAACGTTACCTCAGTGGTTCCTGATATTTGGTAATTTGTGATTTTTTTTTTCCTGAGTAATTAGGCTACAATTTATCAATTTTATTGATCTCGAAATATTTGTTTTCATTTATTTTCTCCATTATTTATTTCATTTATTATTTCTTTATTTCATTGGTTTCTGCTTGAATCCTTATTTCCTTTCTATCCTTACTTTGAGGTTAACTTGCTCTTGTTTTTCAAGTTTCTAATGGAAGAAGCTGAATGCTCTCATTTGCGATGTTTTTCTTCTCTAATGTGGTAATTTGTTGCTATAAATTTTCTCCTAAATACTCCTTTTAATGCATCCCACAAATGCTATGTTGTGTTTTCATTTTACTTCAGTTCAAAATACTTATTAATTTTTCCTTTTATTTCTTCTTTGTCTCATAGGTTATTTGGAATAGTGCTATTTAGTTTCTATATATTTGGAGATTTTTCACTTATCTTTTGATTATTGGTAACTAATTTGAGTGAGTGTTCTATAAATGTCAGTTAGGACAAGTTGGTTTATAGTGTTATTCAAGTATACTATATATTTGCTTGCTTTGTGTCTACCTGTTCTAAAATTATTGCGATTGAGTGATTTTTCTCAGTATAATTGGGAGTTTTTACAATTTTTCCTAGTATTTTTATCAGTTTTGCTTCATGCAATTTTTTTTTTTCTTCTGAGACAGAGTGTCACTCTGTCACCCAGTCTGGAGTGCAGTGGCATGATCTTGGCTCACTGCAACTTCTGCCTCCCTGGTTCAAGTGCTTCCCCTGCCTCAGCCGCCCCCCCCCCCCCGCCCGCAAGTAGCTAGGACTACAGGCACACACCACCACACCTGGCTAAGTTTTGTATTTTTAGTAGAGATAGGATTTCATCATGTTGGCCAGGCTGACCTTGTGTGACATGCCCGCCTTGGCCTCCCATAGTGCTGGGACTACAGGTGTGAGCCACAGTGCCCAGCTAGCTTCATGTTTTTTGAAGTTCTATTATTACAGGTGTATACTCTGAGGATTGTTATAGCCTCTAAATTATTGGCCCCGTTATCATTATAAAATGACCATTTAATCTCTGGTAAAATTATCTTCTCTGAATTCTACTTTATCTAACATTAATATAGTCACTCTAACTTTCTTTTGACTAGTGTTGGCATGGTATATCATTCCTACCCCTTTACTTTTAATGTATTTTTGTCTTTATGGTTAAAGTATATTTCTTACAGACAGCATCTAGTTGTTCTCTACTGAATCTAAGAATCTCTGCCTTTTAAATGATGTGTTTAGATCACATACATTTAATGGGTTAGTGATACAGTTAGGCTTAAGTCTGTCATCTTGCTACTTGTTTTTTTATTATATTTGTTTAACTTGTTTTTTATTATATTTGTTTAACTTGTTCCTTGCTCCCCTTTTCCTTTTCTTTATACTTCTTTTAGATTAAATATTTTTATAATTTGTATTTGTTTCATTTTTATTTTTTGTTGGCTTATTAGCTATATCTCTTTTCTTAATTATCTGTTGCTTTAGGGTTATAGTATACAGCTTTCATTTATTACAGTCTTACTTAAACTGATATTATAATTATGTATAATATAACACTTTACAATAATATGCTTCTTTCTGTTCTTACAGGCTTTTTTTCTATTTTGGTCACATATTTTTACCTATAGCTATGTAATAAATCCAAGAATACATGGCTATTATCATTGTTTAAAGAGTACTTTTCTAAAATGACAGTTACTTAGTAAGAAAAACTGTATATAATTACCCATTAGAATCCATATTTGGTTCTTCTCATGCCTTTGTACAAAAATTTCCATCTGGTATCATTTTCATTCTGTCTAAGTTATCTTCTTTAAAATTCCTGTAGTGCAGGTATTCTGTTAATGAATTATTTCAGTTCTTATGTGTTTGAAAATGTCTTTATTATATCTTTAGTTTTGAAATATATTTTTATTGGGTATATAGTTGTGGCTTTAAAAGTTTTTTTTTTTCTTTCAGTGCTTAGAGATATTATCCTACTGTCTTCATTATATTTTTAAGTAAGAAACCTGTTGTCATCCTTAACTATTGTCTCTCTGTACATAATGTGCTTTTCTCTAGATGCTTTTAGCATTTTTATCACCAGTTTTGAGAAATTTAATTATGTTGTGCTTACATATCATTTTTTGCATATCTTTATATTTGAGTACATTAAAGTGCATAATGTGTGGTTTTATAGTTTTCATCAAAATTCAAAAAGTTTTAGCCATTAACTCTTAAAAAGATGCTTTCTGTTTTCCTTCAGAGACTCAAAGTACATGTACGTTAGGCTTCTTATACTTTTTCCGCAGCTCACTGATATTCCCTTTATTTTTAAAATTCTTTTTTGCCTAGTGTTTCATTTTGGATAATTTATATTGCTGTGTCTTCAAGTTCACTAGTATTTTATTCTACAATGTCTAATCTGACATTCATCCTATACATTGTATTTTCATCTCAGACACTGTCGTTTTTATCTCTAAACATCTGAGTTGGCTTTTTAAAAATATCTTCTATGACAATGTATTCAGTCTTTCCTCTAGATTTGTGAACATATGGGATACAGTTATAAAAATGTTTTAATGTCCTTGTCTACTATTGTTATCATCTGTGTTATTTCTGAAGTAGTTTCAATTGGTTAGCTGGTAATTTTGGTTGAATATAAAACATTGCAAATTTAACTTTATGAGCTACTGGATATATTTGTATTCCTATACATACTCTTGAGCTTTGTTCTGTGAAATTCTCAGGTTAGTTGAAGAGAGTTTGATCTTTTAATCTTGGTTTTAAGATTTATTAGGTGAAGGCTCAGGAGGCGGAGCAAGATGGTAGAATAGAAGGCTTTACTGATTGTCCTTCCTACAAGGACACCAATTTAACAACTATCTACACACACACAAAGCACCTTCATAAGAACCAAATATCAGGTGAGCACCCACAGTACCTGGTTTTAATTTCATATCTCTGAAAGAGGCACTGAAGAGGTAGAAAAAAGTGTCTTAAGGTGCCAATGCCACCCCTCCCCACCCCCAGCAGCATGGTGCAGAAAGCTTCTCTGGTTGCTTGGGGAGAAAAACACAGCAATTGTGAGGCATTGAAATCAGTACTGTCTTGTTAGAGCAGAAAGGAAAACTGGACCACACTCAGCTGAGCTGAGTCCACCCTTAACACAATCTAGGACCTAAGGACAGCAATTCTTAGGCCAGGCCTAGTGCTGAGCTGAGCCCAGATACCTAGTTTTTTCTTAAAAAGAAAAAAAATATGAAGGATAAGGAAAGGATCCTAAAAGCAGCAAGAGAAAAGAAACAAATAACATACAATGGAGCTCCAATACATCTGGCAGAAGACTTTACACTGGAAACTTTAGAGGCCAGGAGAGAGCGGCATGACATATTTAAAGTGCTGAAAGAAGAAAATCTTTTACCCTATAATATTATATCCAGCAAACATATACTTCAAACATTAAGGAGAAATAAAGACTTTCTCAGACAAACAAAACCTGAGGGATTTCATCATCAAACCCATCCTATAAGAAATGCTAAAGGGACTCAATCAGAAAGAAAAGAACATTAGTGAGAAATAAGAACTCATCTGAAGGTACAAAACTAGCTAACAATTATAAGTACATAGAACAACACCAAATATTATAACACTGTAATTGTGGTATGTAAACTACTCTTATCTTAAGTAGAAAGACTAAACGATAAACCAATAAAAAATAACTACAACAACTTTTCCAAACACAGACAGTACAATAAGACATAAATAGAAATAAAAAGTTTTAAAGTGGGGTATTAAATTAAGCCATATAGTAGTTTTGGGTTTTTTTTTTTTTTTTTTTTTTTTTGCTGGTTTCTTTGTTTATGCAAACAGTGTTGTTATCTGCTTAAAATAATGAGTTATAAGATAATATTTGCAAGCCTCATGATAACCTTGAACCAAAAAAAAATACAACGAACAGACACACACAAAAAGCAATAAACTAAATCATATCATATCATCAGAGAAAATCACCTTTACTAAAAGGAAGAGAGGAAATAAATAAAGAAGGAAGAGAAGACCACAAAACAACAACAACAAAATAACAAAATCGCAAAAGTAGGTCCCTACTTATCTATAATAACATTTAATGTAAATGGACTAAACACTCCAGTAAAAAGATATAGAGTGGCTGAAAGGATGAAGAAACAAGACCCAATTATCTATTATTTTTATAATAGATATATTATCCATGTATTACCTGCAAGAAATACACTTCATCTATAAAACTAAATATGGACTTAAAGAAATGAAAAAAGATATTTCATGCCAATAGAAACTATGAAAAAAAGAATAAAAATCCAAATAAATAAAATCAGAGATGAAAATGGAGACATTACAACTGATATCATAGAAATCTGAAGGATCATTAGCGGCTGCTATGAGTAACTATATGTTAATAAATTGAAAAATCTAGAAAAAATGGACAAATTCCTAGAAACTTACAACCTACCAAGATTTAACCATGGAGAAATCCAAATCCTGAACAGACCAATTACAAGTAACAATATTGAGGCTGTAATAAAGTCTCTCAGTAAAGAAAAGCCTGGGACCCAGTGGCTTCACCGCTGAATTATACCAAACATTTAAAGAATAACTAATGCCAATCCTACTCAAACTATTCCAAAAATTAGAAGAAAGAATACTTCCAAACTCATTCTACAAGGCCTGTATTATCTTGATACCCAAATCAGACAAAGTCATATCCAAAAATGAAAAAATGAAAACTGCAGGCCAATATCCTGATGAATATTGATGCAAAAAGACTCAATGAAATACTAGCAAACCATATGCAACAACACATTAAAAAGATCAATCATCATGACTTATAGAGACTTGAACTCCCGCACAATAATGGTGGGAGATCTTGACACCACATTGTTAATATTCGACAGATCAATGAGATAGAAAATTAATAGGGACATTTATGATTTGAATTTAGACCTGGAATAAGTAAACTTAGTGAATATCTATAGAATTCTTCACCCTAGATCTCCAGAACATATATTTTTCTCAGTATCATATTACACCTATTCTGAAAGTGACTATATAATTGGAAGTAAATCACTCTTTAGCATTTGCATAGCATTTCACAGACTTAAATGAGATATTGGTTGGCTGTTTGTTTGTTATTTTCTTCCCTTCCTCCTTCCTGTCTCTGTTGTTAAGTACAATTATCGGCATAAAAGAAGTTTTTAATACCTATTCCTAGATTGTATTCCAGCCTGGGCAATAGAGCAAGAATTTTGTTCTCTCTCCCCCTTTTTTCTTTCTTCTTCTTTCCTTCTTAAAAAAAAAAAAAAAGATTTTCTGCCTCTTTGCCCCTCTGTGATAAAAAAAAAAAATGTGTGTATATATATATATATATATATATATATATATTTATAGATGTGGAAATATCCTGAACTCCACACTTGCAAACATAGACACTGCCACTGTCAGCTAGCACATAACACATATATATCCACACGTGAGCAAATATCATTCACTCATATAATTGCCTTTGATTTGAAAATACCGTGTTTCAACTTTAGTCACAGAAGAGATGCTCAACCATCTGCATGTAATTTGTAGCTGAAACTACCCTTTTGTGTAGACAAATTGGCTGTTCCATGGTGTTGATGGAAACCAGATATAGTTGGATTTAGATAATCAGCCATCTGGGTCAGTGGGTTATGGGAGAGAGGGTGGATGTCACTGAAGAGATTCCCTTGGCAGCAATGGAGAAAGGTTTAGGGGCCATGGTCTTCCTAAGAGGCTGAGAAATCTCACATAACCTCATTTGCTCCGGGCCAGCCCGGACAGAAAGTAGATTAATGAAGGTTAAGCAGTCTGGATAGAAAGTTGAGCTTCTCCTTTTTGTAAAGGAGAAAGAGCCAAGCAGAGATGTAATTTCAGCAGAGATCTTAAAAGAAGGCAGAGAAAGGAGTATTTAGAGAATAAAGGGAATTGACAAATATATTCCTCTATTGAACATACAGAATACTTGTTAGAATGTCAATTTCCTCCATAATATATTAAAAAGTTTATTAAATAATTATTATTGTTTCTTTTCACATTATACATTTTAAAAGTATTTTTTCACCTTAACAAAATACAGAATGCCCTCCCCCAAGTATACTGTATCAAATTAATGTGATTACAAAATTCCCCAGCAGAGTTTGGGAAGGTCAAGTGCCAAGTGGTTCTGTGTAAGGAAGGCTGCTTTTTCTGACAACAAAAACAAAAAGCTTAGTTGTCTTTTTTTTTTTTTTTTTTTTTGAGATAGAGTTTCACTCTGTCACCCAGGTTCGAGTGCAGTGGCTTGGTCTCGGCTCACTGTAACCTCCACCTCCCAAGTTCAAGCAATTCTCCTGCCTCAGCCTCGCCAGTAGCTGGGACTACAGGAGTGTGCTGCCACGCCTGGCTAATTTTTGTATTTTTACTACAGATGAGGTTTCGCCATGTTGGCCAGCCTGGTCTCGAACTCCTGCTGCAAGTGATCCACATGCCTTGGCCTCCCAAAGTGCTAGGATTACAGGCGTGAGTCACCGCAACCAGCCAAAACTTAGTTGTACTTTTAAGAAACACAATTGATAAACTGAAAACATGAAAAGAAAAATACATCCAACTGACAAAATAAATAGATCCTAAAAATTGAACTTTATCTTTTACTCTGATGATTTAAATGCTAGTTTATCTAGTTGGGTGTCATTACCATCTGGTATTAAAGTAATTATAAACAATGCAAACAGGAGTTATGATCATTTGGAAACTTAATTGTTTTTACTAAGACACTTGCATGGCTTTTTAAAAAAATTGTTTGCTTGTTCGTTTGCATTTGTAACTAGAGGCCTAGACCACGATTTTCTTTCTTTTTTTGTTGTTTTTTGAGATGGAGTCTTGCTCTTTCACTCAGGCTGGAGTGCAGTGGCACATCATTGGCTCACTGCAACCTCCGCCTCTCGGGTTCAAGCAATTCTCTTGCCTCAGACTCCTAAGTAGCTGGGGTTACAGGCGCCCGCCACCACAGCCAGCTAGTTTTTGTATTTTTAGGAGAGACAGGGTTTCACCATGTTGGCCAGGCTGGTC
This sequence comes from Cacajao melanocephalus, assembly GCA_963573385.1. Lineage (NCBI taxonomy): Eukaryota > Metazoa > Chordata > Mammalia > Primates > Pitheciidae > Cacajao > Cacajao melanocephalus. Next base: position 12,744 of record CAUYLG010079131.1, on the reverse strand, counting down.
CTGATCTCCTGACCTCAGGTGATCTGCCCGCCTCAGCCTCCCAAAGTGCTGGGATTACAGGCATGAGTCACCGGACCTGGCCTAGATCACAATTTTCAAGGGCTCTATGGACATGTACTGTTATGCAAAGTGAGGGGCTTTAATCAGAATAAACGTCAAGATCTTTTCTAATTTTAAAATTGGAATCTATTGTTCATAAAAGTTAGAAACTGCTGTAGCAATATTTTTTTTTCTTTTCTTTCTCTTAAAGAGCAAAAAGAAAAAGGATTATGTTCCTGAGAGAATTTGTGATTGTTCACTAAGACAAAGTCAGTCATCAACTCAAGTTAAATAGTGACTATGCAGCAAAGAACAACTGGCAGCTATTCAGTTTTAATTCTCAAATTTGAAATTAAAATGAGAAATAGTTCCTTTCAGAGTCATTAAAAAAATCCCACTAATGTTAAACTTCAGCAGTTTCAAATGAGAGGTCTCTAATGGTGCTGGTTGGGCTCTCTGGGAAGTAGATGCTGAGACAGGGTAGGGGTGGGAAAGGTTTTGTGGGGGAGTAAAGGCCGTCAAGACAAAGGGGAAGGAAGCAGGCTCGGGCAGGAGGACCCATGCAGACTTGACAAAGACTCTGGCAAAGCCAGGGGAGCCCTGAGCACAAATAGTACGTTAAAGAAGTCTTCTGTGCAGCCAAAATGTCTACGCCCTTGTCTACTATCCGCCTCCATCACTGCTGTGGGCTGCCCCAGGAAGAGCGGGATCTTGGCTGCAAAGCTGATGCTGGTCCTTAGGGAGCTGTAAACTGGAGGCTGTCACCAGCCATGCCTCCTCCAGCTGGGCTCCATGTGTTGTCGGAGCATCAGAGAAGCACCAGGACCTTGAGTGACATGCGCTAGCCACATTTTTACTACATTTCTGGAGACGCCACCTTTCACTCTCAAAACTCTTCAAGAAATCTTATCTATTCCCTGCCCCTCACCTTCTCACTTTCCCAAAGAGACAAGTCTAGGTTCCTCTCACTTTGTTATGCAGAGCAATTCAGCACAATCAAAATAATTCTTCTTTCCTAGTGGATGGTGTCATCTTCAAAGAGTATTTTCCCTGGATATGAACATGTCACTCCCTTAATCTGAGAAAATGGTTGTGGGAAACTGCTGCTTTAAGTGGCACTTTCTCCCTCTTCTTACAGAGAGAAATAACTGCGGATGGTGAGAACAGAGAGTGACATTTGGGAGCCGAAGATGAAAACGTTACTTCCCTAGATGCAGGGTGTGCCCTCCTGGTGCACTCTTTTGACCTCTCACCTTCTAAGCTCACTTTTGGGGCTTAAAGTTTTACATAGCTCAGATCTGGGTTTATGGTGGGAGCAGTGTAGAAGCTAAAGAGTCACTTTCTTAAATATTCATACCTTAACTCCTAAAACAGAATTTTAGGGATTCGGACACCACCTGTTGCCTCTAGTTGACAGTTGATAAATGTTGACTATGATGTTTAATAATTAATTCTGTACGAAGAAGGACTTTTACTCTATAAACTCAGAAGTATAATACATGCATTTCTTAGTATTTGTTTAAAACCAAATGGACATGCCCTAGACATGCCTATCTCTTTCCTGTACTGAAATTCTGGAGCCTTACAGATATGCATCATTATGAAGACTGCCTTTTCCACAGGATAGGTTCTGAAATGTGGAATTTTCAGGTCAAAGGGTAAGTGTATTTTGAATTTGAACTTATAGTTCCACATACTAAATCATCCTCAAAAGTATGAGTGTCTGATTAACTGCACATCACAGCTGAAAGTCATCAATCTTTTCAGCTGCAGATGGGTAAAAAATCAATTTTGTTTTTATTTTTATTTGCATATCATTGGCTATTGGCAAGATTGAGCACTGTTTTATATGTTTATATGGTGTCTGTACTTCCTTTGATCCACTGGATCATTTGTCTTCTTACTGCTTTGTAAAAGCCTTATGTAAGTAAGGGCTCTTAACTCTTTGCAGCATGTTTATGCTCCTTTAATTTACCATTTGTCTTTTGACTGTCTATAGGCTAGCAAAGACACAGTCCCCTGCCCCTCAGCTCATATTCCAGTGAGAGCATCAGATGAAAGACAAATAACTTGATAAAATTACACACAGATAATACATCTCAATAAACGTCAGAGGGGGCACTCCTAATATCTGAAGGCTAAATTTGTTTTCTCATTAAAAGTACTTTCAGGCTGGTCACAGTGGCTCATGCCTGTAATCCCAGCAATTTGGGAGGCTTAGGCAGGTGGATTGCTTGAAGGCAGAAGTTTGAGATCAGCCTGGGCAACATAGCAAAACTCTGTCTCAATAAATAAATAAAAAAAAATTAGCCAGGTATGGTGGCACATGCCTGGGGACACCCAGCTACTTGGGAGGTGGAAGGATTGCTTGAGCATGAGAGGTAGAGGCTGCAATGAGTTATGATCGCACCACTGCATTCCAGCCTGGGCGACAGAGTAAGACTGTCACAAAACAACAACAACAACAACAAACTCTTTTTAATGAGGAATAAAACTAATGTAACTCCATAGAAGGCTACTGGCATACTTTCATTATTAAGTCAGGAAAAAGATCAATACTTTTAGTTTTGCCAGAGTTTGACCTCTCTTAACCTCATTCAACTTCTATCCCTTCTCACATGTCCCCTATCAACCTACCACTCCCAAATTCCTTTCTTCCTCAGAATGTTTCTTTCTACTTTTCTGTTTTCAAAGGAATGGTACTTGTAAGTTTGTGATAGAGATTGTTTCTTTTTCTTCTCCTTTTTTTTTTTTTAGAGACAGAGTCTTGCTCTCCCACCCAAACTACAGTGCAGTGGCACGATCATAGCTCACTGCAGCCTCAAACTCCTGGGCTCAAATGATTCCCCCAACTCAGCCTCCCGAGTAGCTAGGAAGTACAGGTGCACTCCACCACACCTGACTGATATTTTTAAATACTTTTTGTAGAGATGGGGGTCTTGCTATGCTATCCAGGCTAGTCTTAAATTCCTAGCCTCAAGGGATCCTCCCACCATGGCCTCTCAAAGTTCTGGGATTTGCAGGTGTGAGCTACTACACCCAGACTGATAGAGATTTGCATTGGTCTCCACTGAGCCTTTAAACTCTAAATAGATACATAAATGACATCTGAGAAGTCTTGCTTTCTTTAAATAGTCGATTATGCAAAAAGAAGTTTCAGATTTTAGTATCTTAAAATCAGAGAGCATATTTCTCTGTTTAGTATTCACTCACTTAACAGATATTGATTGCATACCTCCATATAGTAGGTACTGTTTTAAGTGCTGCGGGTATAACATGACATCCATATGTTCATGAAACTTACATCCTAGTCAGAGGGAGAGTGTGACATTAAGCCAGTAAAAACATAAGTATATAATATGTCAGATGGTGATATATACTGCAAAGAAAAAAATAGGGTAGCATAAGTGGGGGTTACAAGATGAATTGTGTTCCTCCATCAAATCCTAACCCCTGGTACTGAGAATTATTTGGAAAGAGGTTCTTCACAGATGATCAGGTCAAAATGAGATCACTAGGGTGGACCCTAATCTCAGACGACTGGTGTCCTTATACAATGGGGAAATCTGGACACAGATATGCACACAGGGAAAATGCCATGTAAAGACAAAGGCAGAGATCAGGGCAATGCTTCTACAAGGCAAGAAACACCAAAGCCTGTTAGCCAAACCACCAGAAGCTAGGAGAGGCACAGCACAGATTCTCCCTCATAGCCTGCTGAACAAAACTCAGCTGACACCCTGATCTCAGACTTCTCGCCACCAGAACTGTGAGACAATGAATTTCTGTTGTTCAAGACACTCAGTTTGTAGTGCTTTATTATGGTAGCCCTAGACAACTAAAACAGAGAGGGAAAGAAAATTTTAAATGGGGAAAGTGAGAAAAGTTGACATGTGAACAGATAATTGAATTACATCAAGCAGTTCACTGTGAGTCGCAGATACTAGGTAGAGGGAACAGCACATGTGAAGGTCCTCTGGTGGAAGAATGTTTGGTTATGTGTAAGGAACACCAAGTCCGGGTACCTGATGCATAATGAACAACGTGAGGGAAAAGGGAGAAGACAGCTAGACCATGATGGGACCTGTGGCCATGTGTAGACAGCTGGCTTTTTCTTTGGGTAAGCTGAGAAGGTACTAGAGGGTTGTGAACAGAGGAGTAACACCCCCATTGTCACAAGTAGAGAATTCAGTTTTTGGTTAAGCAGAAAACAAATTCCAAGTTCCTGGTTTATGGTTTTGCTTATGCATCTGTGTTAGCCAGGTCTCTTGGGTTGCTAGTGACAAAGATCCAACTCAAACTCCCCTAAGCAAGTGAAATAATTTATTAGCTCACATAACCAACAACAATCCCATGAATAAGAATCTGTCTCCTTTTATTCTTCTTTCAGGTCTGCTTTTTCTCTGCGAACTTCATTTGCAGGCAGGCTCTTATTGTACTGTGGCAAAAGAACCGCTACCAGCTCTAGACTTTCATGCTTCTCAGTTTTGGAAATATCAGGCAATGTTCTCTCTTCTCCACCATCTATATAATCCCCCTCAAAGTTCTGGTTGACTTCCTTAGGTCATGTGCCAAGGCCTGCAGTAATCAATGATAATTTCTTTGAGCATTTACCAAAAGAAAGAGTTCTGTCAGGGAGGTGTTGCACAGCTCCAGACTCTAATCCATTTTATAGTCCATCTGTTTGGGACCTCCTGGAGTCATGCAGTGTACAACTTGATAGGCCATACTGAGTGGTTCTTGGTTCTATAACCTAAATAAGGAGGAAAGGAAGCTGCGCAGCCCAAACAGCAGGCATCCCCTACTGTATCTAACTATAAAGTTAGCCATTTGTAACTTTAAAAAAGAACTTTTTATAGAAAAGACTATTTATGACAAGGTCTTGGTGGGGCTTCTGGCTTCCTGGAACAAAATATGACATAAAATTCAAATCTACAGTAGATATATAAATACATTTATTTAAATTTACCCAGGGAATAATACCTAATAGTTCTAACTGATGTATACTTTTAAACTTAGGACAAGCAAATTCACCTTTGACAGCCAGTGGTATAAATGGAGTTATAATTCATAAATGCAATGATTCTTCCTTCTAAGAACTTTGAGGATTCACTTATTTGATAACTATTAATATTGATAGACACTGTCAATATTGCAACTACAGTAGAATTGCAACTATAGAAGAACCAATCTTAGTTTCTTTCCTCAAGAGTGAGATGGGCATTTAGCTATGAACATACAATATGTACTTTTATCTAGTGATAAGCACCAAGAAGGAAAAGAGCTGGGTTCTATCAGAGAAATTAGCAGGAAGTGGAAGCTGATTTAGATTGGGATCAGGGATTTATCTGAGGTTGTGACATTTAAGAAGAATGCTAAGGGATAATTAGAAATTAGCCAGATCAAGAGTGAGAAAGAGAGGAAGAATATCCCAGGCAGGGGAAATGGCACACGCAAAGGCTTTAAAGAGCTTAAGATATCACCAGACATTCCTGGCCAGGCCCACTGTTATCCCAGATGCTCACCATTTCCACTGTTCATTGATGTCCATAATAGTTCAAATTAACTAAATCATACACATCCTCTTTTCATCATTACTTGGTAGAATGAATGTTTAGATTTTCCCCTCTGATTGTGCCTTAATGTATTAACGTATGAAGATCACAAAGTGATAAAAGTGTTCAAAACGAAGAATTTATTAGAGGATGATTACAATTATTTCATGTTGACAATCTGTCTTCAAGTGTTTTGCACTCTTTTAACATTTCTGTTTTTATAACTTCATGGTAGGAAAAAAGATGATGAAATGAGCTAAATGAGTTAGAAAGAGCTGGAGACACCAAGTGTAGATAGGAATTTCATATTTAAAGTTAATTCTTGGAAGTTCTCTTCTGGCATCTGCTAGGTGAAGGATGGAGACCTGAATACTAACTACTGGTGAGGAGTTAAAACTTGAACATCATGGTCTAAGTCCTTGATCAATTAGAGTCCCAAAAGAAGACCGAAGAAAATAATTTGGGGTGCTTTACACAAAGGGACTATTTTCATAGGTCTATGTGTGCAGGCATCTGGTGCTGCTGCTGCTTCTTTTTTTTGAGACAGGATCTTGCTCTGTGGCCCAGGCTGGAGTGCAGCAGCACAATCATGGCTCAATGCAGCTCAAATGATTCTCTTGCCTCAGCCTCTCGAATAGGTAGGACCACAGGTGCTCATCGCCATGCCCAGCTAATTTTTTGTATTTTTTATTTTTTTTGTGGACACAGGGTTTCACCATGTTGTCCAGGTTGGCCTCAAACTCCTAGGCTCAGCTGATCTGCCCATCTTGGCCTCCCAAAGTGCTGGGACTACATGCGTGAGTCACCGCATCCTGCCCATCTAGTGCTTCTTAATGAGCTGTAGGCACAAAGGGATGAGGAGACTGAGGTGAGGGGTCATCCAGAGGCATGTGGAGTCATGGAGACAACCTTACAGGAAGGGAACAAGGGGATTAAGCAACCTGATTTCCCTTTCCTTCATCTCTCCCTCCCTTTCTTTGATTCTGTATGAACCCAATTAGAAGCCAGAAATCATGACTGTCCATCCATTTGGTCCACACAGGTCAACCCTCCAGGTAGAAAGTAGGACGAAGGGGAAGAGTAGATCTGACCTAAAGAGGCAAATGTATTTTGCCACAGATTTCCATGAACTTTCTACTAACTCTTAGGTATTTAGCTAGCCAGTAGCTGGTTGTCTAGTTCTATCCAGTTCTTCCTGATAATATTTCACAGTTCATAGAGGCTGAATGTGTATTAGAAAATAACAAAAGTGTTTATCTGCTGACTCTTAGGACACCCTACAAATTAGATAGGTAGTGTCAACTCCTGCTTTTCTAGTTTCAGAGTTATTTACTATGTTTTTCTTTAAATATCTAGCCAGTCAACTCCTAAAAATGTACAATCCAATACACTTCTGCAATCATGTGCACTTGGAACAAGTCCCTAATTAAATGATGATATTCCTTGAATAAAGACATTTTGTCATACTGCTATCACCTCCACCGCTCATCTTGGTTTTTCAGTATTACAGAAGTCACCAAATATGAAGAATATGGAGAATAAGATAATGTATATTCATATGTCTACCATCCTGATTTAGAAAATGTTAATATTCTGACATGTTTGCTTCAGAATTCTTTTTTTGAGACAGGGTGTCACTCTTTCACCCCGGCTGGAGTGCAGTGATCACAGCTTACTGCAGTCTCAACCTCCAGGGCTTGAAAAATCCTCCCAACTCAGCCTTTGAGTAGGTGGGACCACAGATGTACACCACCATGCCTGGCTAATTTTTAAAAAAAATTTTTTGTAAAGGTGGGGTTTCCCAATGTTGCCCAGGCTGGTCTTGAACCTCTGGGTTCAAGCAATCCTCCTGCCTTGGCCTCCCCAAGTGCTGGGATTACAGGTGTGAGCTACCATACCTGGCCTGCTTTAGAATTTTTAAATAAATAAAATTTCACCAATACAGTGAGGGTTTCTTTTTACCTCCCATTACCTCCTATTCATTAATTCATTCATCCATTAACTTTCATGTCAGAAAAATGTCTGAGCAACTACTCACTAGATTATAAAGTCAGGAGATAAATACAAATAAGCTTAAGTCTTGTTCCCTTTCCTCAAGGTGCTCCCAATCTGTTTTGTGGGGATAAGAAAACATCTGAGAAGACAGGTGGGGGTGAGAAGAGGGGGTGTGCAACCCAGAAGTTGGGATAAAAACACAAGCATAAAGATGCCCATCAAATACAAATTGTGTTGAACTGATCTTGGTACATTAGTGGACAGCAACCCAATGCAGGTGCCAAAAGAGGAATGAGAAAGAGAAGGAACAGAACAAGATGAAGAAAGAAGAAGAAATGACATCATAAGCCTTTAGGCTCCTAACCACTTCCCCTTACAATACACACAACGGGCAATGGGGTGATGTTCACAGATATGCTATATTCCCTGGGTATTTGACTTAGAGGCTATGGCATAGATAAGGTATTTGTAGTTTCTGGTACATAGATGTAACTCCAGCCTTTTCTCTCCCATGTTGGAATGACATTATCATCTAGATAACCTAGCCATCTCTAATATACATATGTGTGTGTGTGTGTGTGTGTGTATTATACGTATATATTTATTTATTTTGAGACAGAGTCTCACTCTGAGGCCTTGGCTGGAGTGCGATGGCATGATCTTGGCTCAATACAACCTCCACCTCCCGGGTTCAGGTGATTCTCCTACCTCAGCGTCCCAAGTAGCTGAGACTACAGGTGTGCACCACAACCATGCCCAGTTAATTTTTGTATTTTTAGTAGAGACAGGGTTTCACCATGTTGACCAGGCTGGTCTCATACTCCTGGCCTCAAGTGATCTGCTTGCCTTGGATTTCCAAAGTGCTGGGGTTACAGGCATGGGCCACTGCACCCCACCTCATCTCTAATATACATACAAAGGAAACCACAGTATTTTCAAACTTTGGTTCTTTATTCTAATTAGAAACAACCTGTGCAGAGACAACTCACCATACCCATGAGACAACTATGACAAGTCTTGTCTGTGTCTTATGTAGGAGCCACCATCAATCTTCCTCTTCACACATGTGATTTTGTGTGCATTAAATCTATGGAACATTTAGCAGGTATGCACCAGAATGGTGGATGGTCCATTTTTGGTAGGTGTGAACAGATAGAGAAAAAAAAAACTAAAAAAATGACAGCTTTGGTATTGAAAAATTGGCAATATAAGAGTGAAATGGATAAAACTGCAATTGCCTAACAAAGTCACCACTTTGCCTCTTCTTGTTTCTGACAGAATAGCATGATAGGTGTCCTTTTAGCAAATTAAAAATCTATTTCCTAATAGGTATTTGATATTGGCCAATTTTGTTAGTTTCTAGTGCCCCTTCCATACTAAGTGTGTAACCAGTACTATATGTTCAAATAATGCTGAATTGATAGATGACTTCCTTTCGGATCTAAAATTGTACAATTCTATACTTTTTAAAAAAATGGTAATTGAGAGCTGGGCATGGAGGCTCATGCCTGTAATCCCAGCCCTTTGGGAGGCCAAGGTAAGTGGATCGCATGGGGTCAGGAGTTTGAGACCAGTCTGGCCAACATGGTGAAACCCCGTCTCTACTAAAAATACAAAAATTAGCCGGGCATGGTGGCGGGCACCTGTAATCTCAGCTACTCAGGGTAGGGGGAGCTGAGGCAGGAGAATTGTTTGAATCGGGAGGCAAAGGTTGCAGTGAGCCAAGATCGTGCTGGAAACCCAGGAGACGGAGGTTGCAGTGAGCTGAGATCACACCATTGCACTCCAGCCTGGCCGACAACAGCAAGACTCCATCTCAAAAAAAAAAAAAAAAAAATTAGCTGGGTGTGGTGGCAGGCGCCTATAATCCTAGCTTCCCGGCAGGCTGAGGGAGGAGAATTACTTGAACCCGGGAGGTGGAGGTTGCAGTAAGCCAAGATCGTGCCATTTCACTCCAGCCTTGGTGACAAGAGAGAAACTCTGTCTCAAAATAAATAAATAAAAAGGTAATTCAGGATAAGTAAACTACAAAAAGCATGATGCATTCAAGTTCCTCTTTTTCATAATTGATAATAGGTTCCCTAAAATCAGGTAACTATAAGGCTTGACTATTAAACAAATAGTAAGAACTCTTCACAAGGGGAAATACTGCTTTCAATTTTGTATTTTCTTCATATTCTGCCATTCTTAAACTTGCTGAGTCTGATTTGCTCTTTCAGTCAGTAAGATTGCAAGCTTGTATGGTGCCTTGTTATAAATGAGAAGGTCCCCATTTGGGCTGAGGCAGGCCTGCAGGCACATGCCTCTCTGTGTGGAGGGAAAAAGTGCCTTTCCTTTGAGCAGACACAACCCCACATCGGCCCATACCAGCCCCTCTTGCTCCCTTAGCCAGGCATGTTTGTGCAGTGCACACACTGCATAACTTGGTGCCTTATTTCCAGTGCCAAAAAACTTGGCCTTTCAATGCACTAAACACCTCCCCATGCTAGGCACTTGGCCAGGCACTAGAGATAAAAAAACAGGAGTAAGAAAACGTCTACCTTTGGCAGTCTGGGAAGAGGGCCATATAAACAGATCACCACAATAAGAGCTGGCAAAGTGATCAAACAGAAACACATAAAGTGTCATAGGATCAAAACTGAGGCAACAACTCTTTTTTTCTTGGATGGGGTTATGATCAAGGAAAATTCAGGAAGGAAGAGGCATTTAAATAGGCATTCATAGGATGAGTAGAAGTTCATGAAATGGGAAAAGGGCATTAGAACTTTTGTGGTGACAAGAATAAACTTAGAACTCTCTTCCTATATCCCCAAATCTCAGGAAAGCCTCGGGTTGTGGCTTACTTTGATTTAGATCTTGAATCACACCATTTCATTGAGTTTGTCTTTCTACATGTCTTTTTGCCTTTGACGTGATCCAGACAAGCTTAGAAGTGGGGTTTGTAAAAACAGTGTAATAAACAGTGTTCATTTGCCAGGACTGTCCTCTGTGTCTCTCTCAGAAGTCTCTAGAGGCCGTAGGTGGCTGGTTAAAGCCTGGGGATTTGGGATTATCACCAAATGGTCTCCTTGAAGATATGGCACACAAGGACATTCCAGGAAGAGGGAACAGCATAATCCCACAATATTTTGTTTGCCAGATGGAAATATCTTTAGTGACAAACACTTAACTTAGCACCAGGTATGACCTTCAGTTATGCAACAGAATTGTGGATCAGCTAGGACATAATTTTGCAAAACCTAGACTGCTTATTTCCCTAAAAGAATGTTTTGTCCAGAAAAACTTTCCCAAGGCAAGAGACTATATTTCCAATTCTTGTGAGCCTTTTCCCTTCTTGGCACATGCTACTGGTTGCTAGAAGAATGAAGAGAGAGTATGTGCATAGAACAGCTCCTCACAAGTCACTGTCATTCTCAGAAAGAAACTCAGTATGTGTCCATTTGGCAGGAAGTCAGAGACATGTTTTCTAGACCATTAAGAGACAGAAGTCATATGCCAGCATCAAACTGATTGCATGGGGCAGAGGTGGGGAATGACTTTTATTTCTTTACCGTAGTAGGCCTTCTGACTTTGCTTTCATGTTTTGAAATAATGGTGTCCTCTGAACCTGCTTGTGGAGTTCAAGGCAGACTAGAAGCTTTACTGGGCAATATTCTACATAGTAACAACATCCTCAACAACAACAAACTCATTGACTATGTTTTTACTGATTAGCTCCAACTGCCTATTTCAGGCCACACACTGATTAGTCTGGTTCTCCTTTGATGAGGCGGTGCTGAGAGGCAGCACCAGCCTTCGAGAACCTGCCCCAGGGCCCTCATTACAGCAATCTGATAAAGCAGAAAGCACTCAGGAGTACCTCTCCAATGTTTATGATCCTCTAGTGCCCAAGACATTCCTTCTGAAGCACGCCACAGACTAGGTAATGAAAAACCCAGCACACATTAGTACCCAGGAAGGAGTCATTAAAGAGAACACGAGACAAACTCAAGAACGCTTTGTAAACTCAAAAGGAACACAGCAGGTCAAAGAATAAAGATCATGGGCAGCAGCAGAGAGTCAAGGAAGTGTCAACCTGTATTTAGGGCTCCTGCTAAAGAAAGTCATGTGTCAACAAAGAGCATCCAGGAACGTATCATGCATCAAAATATCCTCATTCACCCTTAAAGGCTTCACATTCCTCAGCTCAGGAAAAGCTTCCCCATCCCCTAGTTACTTACATCAAAAATTTAAAATCCATCGTTTATTTCTCCCTTTTATTTCCTTCTTCCCCCATTAATCAATCAACCAACCAATCAATCAATCAGCAAACCCAACCTCCAAATTATAGACTGATGTATCCACCTCTTTATATCTCCACTGCCTCCATCCCAGTCCAAGCCTCAAGAATTTCTTGCCTGGACAACATGAATAGCCTACCTACTGATTTCTCCACATTCACCTTGGCTCCCTAATATCCCTAATTTCTGTATGGGAAAGGTCTTTGTAAACATAAACGATAGACACTAACAAGGAAAAAGTTCTGTAGATTTGACTGTCAGGCCTCCAAGTCCAAGCCTGGCCATTATCTTGGTGACCTGCACGTACACCTCTGGATGGTCCTCAGGAGCCAGAAAGTCTGAAATAACCACAAGTAACTAGGTGGCAACAGAAAAGAAGTGAAACAACTTGTTTCTGCCTCAACTAATTGCTCTCCCCCTGCAACCTGCAACCTGCAAGCATTGTTCCTGCTCAGCCTTTTGGAATTTCCCCTCTGGACACTGGGTTTCTCAGGACTCCCACCCTGTAACTATGTAATTTAGTGCACCCTCCCCTCTGCTTGTAACTGATAACCTCCACCCTTATGATCATGCCTGTTTATAACAGATGACCCCTACCCTTGTGATCATGCATTCTGTGACGCCCTACCCCTACCCAAGATAGATTACCGACCCCTACCCTTGGGACCACACATCCTGTGATGCTCTCCCCGTCCCTGAATTAGATTACCATCTTTTTTTTTTTTATTTATTTTTATTTTTTTTTATTTTTTGAAAGAAAGAAAAAGAGAGGAAAGAAAGTGAGAGTGAAAGAAAGAAAAAAAAACTGTACGAGAGAAAGAAAGAGGAAGGAAAAGAGGGAGAGAGAACAGGATTCTTGTTCTACTGCCCAGGCT
>CAUYLG010079129.1:0-125100 GCA_963573385.1 Cacajao melanocephalus | reverse complement strand
TGGAATATTATGCAGCCATCAAAAACGATGAGTTCGTGTCCTTTGTAGGGACATGGATGAACCTGGAAACCATCATTCTCAGCAAACTGACACAAGAACACAAAATCAAACACCGCATGTTCTCACTCATAGGCAGGTGTTGAACAATGAGAACACATGGACACAGGGAGGAGAGCACTACACACTGGGGTCTGTCGGGGGGAAATAGGGGAGGGACAGTGGGGGGTCGGGAGTTGGGGAGAGATAGCATGGGGAGAAATGCCAGATATAGATGAAGGGGAGGAAGGCAGCAAATCACACTGCCACGTGTTCACCTATGCAACCATCTTAGGTTTTGCAACCCCAAAACCTAAAATGCAATATAAAAAGAGATATTTTCAAAGATAAGGGCTCAGGTAACTTTAGCAGAGGAGATTTTTCTTAGGAGGTCTTTTTGTGTGGTCAAACTGTCATAATGTTGCTCATGGCATTTGGCTGCCATGGAAGGAATTCTCAGAGAAAATAATCTTTTGTAATAAATGTTAGATAATTTATTACGCTAAATAGGCTATACACTTGGATAAAAATAACTGGCAAGGTTTTCTTGGAATCCTAGCAAAATTTTGTGGATTTAAGTTAACCAGACTGGATAAGAGCATGCTTTCATAAAAATCAAAATCTTATAATTATGGAAACTTTGAACCAATATTGCTGTATATTAAAATAATGTTCACTAATTTACACACTCTATTTGCTAACTCCGTACAGAAGTGGGGCAAATATTTTCACTTTGGAAATAAATTATTAATGCTTAAATAATCATTTGATATCACTTTGCCAAATATTTAGAATAATCCAGAGCATTTAAAAAATTTTTCTGAGCAGAAGATTTGTGGCTCAGTTTGAATACCTCAGTGATAGAAATCTCACTACTTCAGGAAACAATGTATTTTTTTTTCTACTCCAGCTCTATTGAGGCATAATTGGCAATCTTCAACGTGCATGACATGATTATATGTGTGTGTATATATATATGTGTGTGTGTGTACTTGTAATGATCACAACAGTAAGTTAATTAACAAATCTATTACATTTATCCTTTTTTTTTTCCCGTGTGTGCGTGTGTATGCGTATGTGTGTGTGGTGGATTTTTGCAATTTACTCTCTTAGAAAATTTCAAATAAACAATATAGTATTTTTTAACTATGGTGACCATGCTATACAGTAAATGCCAGAACTTATTCATCTTTAAATGAAAGTTTGTAGTTTTGGGTAACTTATCCTTCTCCACATGACCCGCCCCCTGAAACTCACTATTTGCCTCTCAAAGCAAAACAGTTTGGGTGTTAGAGAATCCTTTCTATATTTCAACCAAGATCTCCCTCTGTTGTTCTTCAATCCATCCATTGCCTACATGTTGACCCCCAGAACAACATAGCTTCTTTCTCATAGTCAGCCTTCAGTTCATGTGGACAGGCAGCTATTGATTTCCTCCAGCTCCTCTGTGTGATAAGCACTCTCAGCTCTCCCAATGCCCAAATTAAAATCTGCATTAGGAGACTTCTCAGACTTCACTCTGACCTCCAGGGCAGAGCAGTAATATGTTAACATTTCTCTGAATAACAGGATGCAATATTACAGTGCGGACTGGGCAATATGAAGATAGAACGATATGCTTCTGGTATCTTAAAATTGTTGATATTAATCATCAAGACAATGGAAATACTCGAAGGTGACATCTGTTTCTCAACACTTCTCCTGTAAGAAAGCACAAATACCAAGTCAGATGGCTGCCTCTGACACAAATCTGTTTTCTTTCCCATTTTTCTGTAATGACATTAGAGAGTTCAAAATTATATGACCTGAGTATCTAAAAGAGAAAATGAAATTAATTTATTCTTGTCTTTTCCCTGAATTTTAGAACATCTCATTTCCTAAAGTCACAAGTCTGACTCACTAAAGATTTGAATTACCATATAATCCAATAATCCCACTTCTGGGCCTATATCTCAAAGAATTGAAACAAAGTCTTAAAGAGATATGTATACACCCATGTTCATAGGAGCATTATTATTCACTAAAAAGTAAAAACCAATGAAGTGTCCATGGATGGATAGATGGACAGACAAGGTGTGATATATTCATTCAACGGAATATTATTCAGGCTTAAAAAGAAAGGAAATAAGATATATGCTACAACATGGGTGAACCTTGTGGACAGTATGCCAAGTGAAATAAGCTAGTCACAAAAGATAAAATACCATACGTTTCCACTCGTATGACATACTTAACATAGTGAAATTCATGGAAACAGAAAGTAGTATGGTGGTTGTCAGGGGCTAGGGAAGAGAGGAAAATGGAGAGTTTTTAAACAGCTGCAGAGGTTCAGTTTTGCAAGATGAAAAGAGTTCTGGAGAGGAACTGTGGTGACAGTTGCACCACAGTGTGAATGTACTGTGTCGTGTATATGTTACTACAATTTTTAAAATGTGTCAAAGACACTGTTTTTAATGGGAGAAGGCTTCATGCAAATTATTTGAACTTGTAGGATCCCTATCTTAGCTCCACCTGGACTCCTCCCTCTGCATTAGCAAAGCTGCCTGTAACTGGTGCCTCTCCAATGACACTACTTTGTCTGTGCCTTTCCGTATCTCTACCTTAATGAACTCTACAGTATGGCATGAGGGCTTCTTGGTGGCTTTGATCTCCTT
Organism: Cacajao melanocephalus; assembly: GCA_963573385.1. Taxonomy (NCBI): domain Eukaryota; kingdom Metazoa; phylum Chordata; class Mammalia; order Primates; family Pitheciidae; genus Cacajao; species Cacajao melanocephalus. The sequence continues at coordinate 122,410 of CAUYLG010079129.1, read as the reverse complement.
TGAACAGAGAGTTAAAATACTTGCAGACCAGGTTTAAAAGTCAAACAAAAAGTTACTTCCTGACTTTGAAACCATGTTAGTTTTGAAGAAAAATAGTATGACCTTTATTTATTCATTATTTTATTCACTTTGACATAGATTGTCTTTCCTTCAATAATTCAACCTGATAATTTATTTAAAGAATATAATTCAGATATTAAAACACTAAACCAAAAAATCCTCCAGAGTTCAAGCTATGAGCAAGTACAATTCTATCTTTTTGCAGAGAGAAATATTCATTGAATTTTTATATCCTTGTATTTTTGTTTAAAATTTGTACGTATATTTTGTATGTATTTAAATGTTAGATATTTGTCACATGGGGAATGCTGTGTAAAGAATAGTAAATACTAATCAAGTTCTATTATTCTCCCCAAATTTAAAATTGCAAGTATTCACTTTCATTTGTGATATATATTACATCTAATCTCCCCAATAAAATACTAAGTGTAAATTACTTTCCAATTTGCTAATTTTACACCAAGTTTTAAGTTAGTAAATGAAGACAATCTCTTTTTTTCTAAATAGCAAATAATATAATTAAATACAATTAACAAAATAGGATACAAAGATACAATATGTATCTTGATAAGATTTTAAATAACATTTTGTATAATATATTCACTTTGTAATGTACTTACTTTATTGTTTTCAGTCTGTTTTGCATACATATTTTATTGCTTTGTTAGTTAATTACAGTATGCTTCATGATTTCTTAACAGAGGCATTAATTAATTCTCTGTGAATGCAAACATCATGTCTAGTATCAAATATTGCTGAGGCATTCTCTACCTTATGATAATGGCTATATTATCAAAAAATTCTTTATGAAAAATCAAAGATAATTAACTATTTATTTCTTTACCCATATTTGACCTACTTTCTGAATAGCAATCCTCACCATGTACTTTGCGGTCTTCTAGGTGGTGTCCTTGAAAGTCAGTATGTTGTACTTCAAAGAGATGCAAGTTTGTTTAGACGGGGAGAAAATACATATTTTCGTCTTTGTTGGCCGTATTGTCTGTGTTTCAATTACTGAATTCTGCCACTGTGTGATGAACGTAGCAATGAACAGTACATAAATGCATGGAAGTGGCTGTGGTCCAATGAAATTTTATTTATGAAAATGGAAGTTTATATTTTATGTAATTTTCATGTATCCTAAATATTATTCTTTTTATTGCATGATGGTATTAAGAGCAATGATAACAGTGATAAGATTTTTTTGGTAGGTGGCATAATGGTTTCATTAATCAACGAGGGTCCTTTTTATGTTTACAGCCAGTGTTCTCACAAAAACTCAGAACACAAAAGCCATAAGTACTCCCATGATATTTAGTGGTCCTTAAGATCACATGACTATAAATGTCCGTAAGACATCCTGTAGTCAAGAGAAGATACAATGTCTTCGCCTTCTTTGAGGCTCCTATTTCCTATATGACAGACATGTGATACCTGACTCATGAAAGTAAGAATCAAAATTGCATATAGATAGATAGATAAATAACTCATTAGCAAGAGATTTAGAGAGATAGATTAATGGGGAGGGAGAGCCTGGGCAAGCCTGGCATGCAAACACCTAATCATAAACACTTAATACTTGGGGTAATATAATTAGTAGTTATGACTAATAATAAAATAACGTGGTATTATTTTTGTATATACAGTAGGTAGGGAGCCCTGAGGAAGTAGTCCCAACTTGGAAACCATCTTTCAAGATTATTATACTATACGCTATGTAGATGAGTCCAGCCAATTTATGTCTGCGAGGGGTTTCCAGAGTCATCTATAAAAGGTTTTCTTCCTAACCAAAGAAAAAGTATAGAAATGTATGTTTTTTACAAGACCATGATCCAGGAGTAGGGGGCGACAGAGCCTTTGGGGATGGTGGGTAAGAAGACCATGGACCACTGTGAGTATAGTGGATCTATGACCCAAACTGTTCTCTGGTTTATCTTTTGTATGTGTTTTTGAATGCAAGACTCGTGGAAGTAAAACAACATTCCTCTTGCATCTCCGTAAGATTAAAGAGACCATAGATTAGAACTCTTTCATAGCCTATTTGCCAAAATGTTTCTTGTTTTCCTTGTTTCCAATAAGTGAAAACATGAGGAAGGCAAGGTGATGTTCAAAGCAAGCCAAATCAGAGCAATCATCTGTAGACATTGTGATGGGGCATCAGGAGCATCTTGATAAGTTTGGATATTCTGCTCTTCACCCCAGGTGTTACCAGCAAAGGAAATCTCACAATATCCACCATTGAGCAGCCATAAAAACACCACATAAGAAAATAGTCTATGCCTGAGAATCCCCAGAGCTCTTGATGTATTTCAGAAGTCTAGAGCCCATCTCTATTTTCAGTGAGGACGTTTTTCTCGGGAGCCAGTTTTTAATACCACAACGTAGGAAAACATAAATTATAGACATGCGGAATTGTGCATGTTTAGACCTATATATTACAGAAAAGAACTAAACTCAAGACAAATAATGTTATTTTTCCAATGTTGCAGAAATAATTAGACTCAAGCTGAAGTGAGAAAAAAAAAACTGAGTGAATTGTCCTTCCCTCTTCTTTCTATTCCCAATATATTTGTTATTAAAATTTTGTTTCATGTATTCTGTCTTAATTTTAGTGCTGATTTTAGTACTAAAATGTATTGTGTCTTAATTTTAGTAATTCATTTTAGTACTCTCTTCTCAGTTTCTCAATTCTATTATAAACAAACATACAGGAAAGTTGAATAAATCAGCCTAAACAAAAATAATAAGAGTAAGCTTTATTTTATTTTTCACTGTTAAGAAAAAAAGAAAATTTAAAAAAAACTTGGGCTACTTAAAGCAGGACTGGGAAAGAGATTAATTAACATGGAGTCTGATAATAGCTGTTTTTCTTTTGGCATTTAAGATAAAACTGAAGGCCATAAACTTATATAATGGAAGAAAGGATTCTTCCTCATGATAAATGACAATATGCTATAGAAAAGTAATATAATGATGTTATGTTGTTGTGTTTGTTTTGTAATGCCTGGATAGTTTCTGAATAGAGGAAAAAAATCTCCGGTCTAGTAATTTCTTCATGATTATCTTTTAGCCTTCCGATGACCAAACAGAGAACTAGGACCATATGGCTCATGAGAGAAAATAAATAACGACCTTCGTATATTGCTAATTTCCTCCTTTAAGCAAATGAATGTTGGTATTTTTCAGCTTGGAAAATAGACCAAGCCTTAGTTTATCTCATTGGTAAACTCTATATGGGCAGATTTAGGAATAATCCAGCCTACACTATAGTGAGACAGCCAGATATAAAGGGGTCCCTGGAGAAACTCAGATCAGCCTGCACATTGGGAAGAGTGTGCACTGGGGTGGAGACTTGGGAAGTTAGCATCCTTTGCAGGGGGAGGAGCCCGGCCTCTCCTGTTCTGTGGGTAACCAGGGATTCAACCTGTGAGGCAGGAGGCCTATTTGTAGGACTCCGGCTTTGCTGAGATTCCATTTCCCTTTTTTTTTTTTTTAACCTTTTCACCCAATAAGCTCTATTCTTCTGACCCTTCAAAGTGTCTGAGAGCCTAATCTTTCATGGTTGTGTAATAAAAACCAGGCTTTTAGCTGAACTAAGAAGAGAGTCCTGCAACAATAGCATTCAATCTTTCAAAATATTTCATACTTAATCTATTTGGTCTACAATAGAGATCACAAAACAGTCTTCAAAGTCTCATCTCTTTAGACTCAGTTTAGAGGAATGATGTTTTAAAATATTTTAGTTAATTAATTATGAAGATAGTGTTTAAAGATGTACAGTACAGTAATATAAGAGATATTCACATTAAAAATTTGTGAAACTAGAGTATCAAACATGACAAAAGCACTTTGGAAACATTTTCTTTGCAGTAGAACTTATTCTTTAGAAATTATTACTAGAACATTATTATTTAAAACTTACACATTTTGATAATAAGCATATCAAATAAAATGTAAAGGAAATGTTAACTTTTATTAAACCCAAAAGGGCTCTTAACATCTATTCACCTTGTGCTTCAGTAGCAGGAAGGTCTCTTAGACCTGGAGAGCAGGAAGGTGCAGGAGAAGAGGTGCCAAGGAAAATACAATCAGAGACCAAAGCCTCACTAAACCTATTCCACAGTGTTCCTGGATAAATTTTATTTTGGCTTAGTTGTATGGTCTAAGCATTGTGTTCCTATTTAAAACTATGGAAGAAAAGGTAGAAATAATAATGGGGAACATCAGTTTAGCTGGGCTTTGTGCCAGGCTTGTGTTGAGCAAGAGAACTAATACTCCTTCAAGGTAGGGAAACTGATGTTAGGTAGATACATAAGCATGTGTGTGCATGTGTATATGCTTTTGCGTGCACAGAAGGATAATTAGACAGATACAGATAGATTTGTTAACATTAAAACCAAACTCTAAAGTTTCTTAAAGAGGTTTAATCTGAGCCAGTGTGACTGACCATGGCTTGGGAAACTTAGTCTCAAGGAGTCCTGAGGAAGTGCACCCAAGATGGTGGGATTACAGTTTGGTTTTATACATTTCAGGGAGCCAGGAGTTACGGACAAACTCATAAATCAATACATGAAGGCTACACATTGGTTTAGCCCAAAAAGGTAAGATATCTTGAAGCAGGGCTTTCAAGTTATAGGTGGATTCAGAAATTACTTGCTTTGCAATTGGTTAAAGGAGTAAGGCTATGTGTAAAACTAAGAGTCTACAGAGAAGAACGTTTTAAATTAAGGCTGCTATGTAGCGAAATTGATGACCTGAAGGAGTGAATTAACTCTTGCCTTAGATGGCCTAGGATCTAGTTTATAATTTGTTATGTTATTGCCCAAAGAGTCTGTTTTGTCAGTCTTATGATCTTTATTTTAACATGAACACTGGTCAGTTGTTGTATCTAAACCCCAAAAAGAAGGAGGTAAAATGAGGCATGTCTCACCAAACTTCCCACCATGGCCAGGAACTCAGTTTTTAAGGTTTCTCTGGAGTCTCCTTGGCCAAGACGGTGTCCATTCAGTTAGTGGGGAGCTTAGAATTTTATGTTTAGTTCACAGATATATATATATATATAGATAGATAGATAGATAGATAGATAGATAGATAGATATAGATATAGATAGATAGATAGATAGATAGATAGATAGATAGATAGATAGATAGATAGAGATATAGGTATATGTAGATATCCTAACAGTGATAAAGCCTGTGGAAATAAAGTAAAATGACATATTGATGTTTACATTAAGAAGACTTAATCTGGCATACAGTGATGGAACTTGCCTGTGGGCAATTCTCACACACTGCTTTCTTAGCTGTAACCATTCTATCTCTTTGTATCTCACCTTCATTATTCCCTCAACCCCTATTAGAAAAAGTACACCTCATTGTCTTATTCTCACTAAAATTTTAAGGCTAACCCTAATTTTTGGTGACACACTTAAATTAAGCATATAAAGTATTGAATATCAGTCATAATTTTTTGACAAAGTGACAAATTTTAAAGGCAGCAACACAAAAACAAAATTCAGAACAGTCAAGTTACTCAAAAACTCTTTATTCTGAGTGACTGAATATACAAATGGTCAGACATGATGTCAAAATAGAACTGTGACCCATAACCTGACACAACCAGCCCAGGAAACAAATCTCTTATCTACAATAACCAGCCCAGAAAGCCAGTTGACTCTCTTTAAGTTAGACTTGCAGGAAATCAGACCGCTATCTCTAATAATCAAGGAAGCCAAACAATAACTCCTGTAACAATCAGCTGAAATAGCCAGAAATAGATTAATAACTGACAGCTTCCTCAAATTTTTCAGTTTCCAATGTACGACTGATCACAAAAAGCAAAAGATGCATTCCTAATCAATCATAGGGGATGGCTGGTTTCTACTTAGCCCACCTACAGAGTCCCCAGGTGGCAGCCTGCATCAGGACACACTGGAAGCCTTTCCTTGTTTCCACTGCAAGGCTTTCTCCCTCTTCTGCCTGCCTTTAACTCTGGGAAACAGTTGGCTCTGTTTTTGATGACTAGTCTTTGTTCATTATCATTTGATTGGTCTTCATTTTCACAGTTTTTTTTTTAACATAAAAAGACAATGTGTGTAAGTATGCAGGAAAGACATGATTATTGATGTCCAACTCCATCTATATATGAAAGATAAAAGAAAAAAGAAGACCTTAAGTATTTTCTACAAGTGTCCACAAATTAGTTTTAGGACTTCTGGTCATTTGCAGGGCTCACAGCAGTTACATTGCTAGGTATGGACAAAGCTTTGCTGCAACATCCTGTGCTCCCATGGATATGAAGGTGCTATGTAACATGGAAATCATTCCAAATTTTTACCTACTTTGCTGCCTGAATGATACATGTTTTCCTATAATAAGAACTTAGGGCATCTTTTCTGGCCAAGAACATGACAGTGATCCCTTCCTCCTTGGGAATGTTGTCATACTTTATCAGCCCTCATATGTGAGTTACTGACCTCAACTATTGGATTTCAAAATACTTATATATCTAACTCTGAGAGTTTAACAGACACTTTGACGGCTTAGACTGTGGCAGGCTATACTCACTGTCACGGATCTCCACTGTACTGCACGTCATCTCTTCTTAGAATCCACTTGTAAGAGAACTATACTTCAAGAGTTAATTAGACTCTTCTTTCCATGGAGGCTTACTTCCATCCTAACTGAGCAGCTAGACTGTTTTGGAACTCGTTCCCTATCCAGTTAATGCACCTCATTTGCAGAGTGTATTCCCTGTGGGATTTGATCATGTTATTCTCCCCCTCCTTAAACGTTATGAACCTAAGAAAAAAATTATCTTTTCATTGCAGTACACCATGTGAGTTGTAAAATCATACTTTGATCGTCTCCTTATTATTATCATGCACAACACAGGCCATGGTTGGTATTTCCCAAGTAAGACTGTGGGTGCAGTGTCAATGCTCCCATCCCATGAGCTCTAAGATGCTTATGTATTCCCATTCATTCCTGCACATTTCTTCAAAACTCAGGTATCAAATGTTCTCTTTGGATACAACAAGAGCTCATAACAATTGAGATAGAGAAATAAAGAAAACAAAGTTTAACTCCTTAGATGCATACATAACTCCAGCTCTTTGGAATGGGAAGAATCCTGAATTGAGAGTCCACAGTCTAGAATTCCAGTCCTACTATTAAATTAACTTTTGAACTTAAATAATTTTCTGGGCTCTATTTGGTGCAGCTGTCCCCCAAACTACTCAAGTGCAAGCCTTGGGAAGCCACCTGTATATACCCAAAGGTCTCTGTAAGTTCAGCTTCATTCCAGTGTTCAAAAGAGTCTTCCATCATGTTGCATTTGGATGAGGTGATTTCAGAAAAGTCAGGAACACTGAAATTCAAGACAATTTAAAGACTGAAAGGGATGACAGGTTTTATTCTATGACAATATGAGAGGAGAGAGTTACAGGTAAATGGTTTAGATGACTTAGATGAACTACCATCAAGTCCAACAAGCCCTTAGAGACCAGAGTGTAATGCAGGGGGCCTTTAAGAGAAAGTAGTATTGCAGATTCTTGAAAAGAGGAAACATTAGGGTCTGACGTGTTTACTTTTTGGAATGAATTAAAAAGAGTTGTAGAAAAAATATATTTCCCTTACTTAAAAATAAATTGAGCTCATCTGCAGTAAGTAGCTAAAATACAGCACTCTAGTTGTGCCTCTGATGCTCACTAGCTCATTGGCCTGAAAAAATAAAATGATGTTTATTGTACTTAGATGAGCAATTGTTTGATATACTAGAAAGATCAAAGAAGTCAGAAGACAGAAAATTTAGACCTGATTTGTTAGTCCAAGACTGGACATTTAAGGACATCTTATTTAAAATCTATGCTGTGTTTTGTCATTTGCAAATGAAAGGTACATCTTTCAAAGCAGTCAGGAGTAGTGACAATAAGTGTTAAACAAAGGCACAAAGCGCAGCACCCTCAAGGCTGGTGGGTAAGTGTCGATATGGTGATTGTCATTTAAACCATCATGAAGGGCTGTGGCTGTTCAGGTCACTCAGGGCTCTAGACCTAGTATTCCATGTTACTTCACGGGGGATATTTTGGGATTCTGATGTGGAAAGAGAAATGATCTATATAGGATATGGTGAATACTTGAGCAAAAACAGATGATCTAACCTTAATCTAAGGAGTAAAGAATACGTAAGCTGATGTTTTACTGAATGTGGGAAGAAAAAGAAATTTACTTAAATAGGAATATGTATATCTATAAAACATCTATATCTATGTTATAAACTGTAAGACATTGCTAGGATGTTAGAGAAAACTAGGGGGTTGAGAATAACTCTTTTAGAAGACTATCATTTGTTAGGTTATTCCTTCATTCTTCAGCCAGACCTAAAACTTCCACTAAAGAAATATGTTCCTATTTTCTTAATAAAACAAAAAATATATATAAATTAATTATCAGCCTTTCAACATAGTCTACTCTTTCAACAATTTTAAGTTAACATTTATACTTAAAATTTCAATCTTTATGGACTCTGAACAATTTCTAGAACAGGATTGTTCATAGACAATGATTCCATTAGGCAGCAATAAAGGGAGATCGTTTCGGAAATTCATTTAAAAAGACATTGATGCTTACCCTATGAATTGCATGATTGTCTAATTGAAACACTACTATTACGAAAATAAATAAATATATAATTGCCTCTCTTCCCACATTCAGGCTGCATTCAGTGAACTTATAGGCAGAATAGTTTGAGAATGAGGATTTAATTCTGGCTCTACCTGTCACCTGTTGAAGAGCAAGTTATTTGACTTTTCCATGTTTGGAATTTTATCTGTAACATGGAGAAGACAACACTTCAAGGGATTTGTGTGTGTGTGTGTGTGTGTTTTAATAAGCATTTTTCCGCTTTAATAGAAGTATAAGCAGCAGTAAACTGACTTTCCAAAGTTAGATCTCATTGGCCCATTTAGTCAACAAGTGAGCACCAATTTCACACCAGATCATGTGTGGGGAGTTGAAGTTTGAAGATGAGATCAATGCAGTCCTGCTCTTAGGGAATGCCTGGTATGCTTGTTTTATAAAGTTGAATCATCCACAGGCAGGACACAAAAATATCTTTCTTCTGTCACTCTTTTATATCGGTGCCCTGGACATTCAAGTTGAGTAAATGAAGCCAATTTGGGAATAGTGTAATTTAGATCTTCTGTATATTCTCTCTCTCAGTTTCTTGTTTGCCTGTCCACCACAGTCTGGGATGTTCTTTGATGACTGAGCTTTTTTAAGTACCCTTTGGTGGTGATGGTGAATACTGGTGAAAGTGAGGGTGTTGGTGGTGCTGGTGATAATACCATTTCTGGTGGGCATAATGGACACTGTTTTCAGCACTTTACTCACATGCTTCTTGTAACCACCTATGAGATATTTACTAACATCAACCCCGTTTTACATATGAGACACCCAAGCCAAGGTCACACAACTAGTTAATGCAAGAGTTCAAATTCAAATTCACCAGACCAGCCTCAGAGCCCACACTAAACCAGGGTTACACAAAGTGTGCATCAGCAACAAGGAATCACCTGGGAGACTGATGGGAAGATAAATTCAGGAGCCCCAATCCAACCTATGCAATAAGAAGTATTACTGAAAATGATGCCCAGAAAACAGAAATGTAACAAGATCACCAGGTGATTCCCAAGCATGTGAAAGCCCATAGATACATCCCTAAACCATCACATGGACCTTCTTATCGGTTGCTAAGTCAGCTTTGATTCCAGATACCTATGACTCTGGCCTTGCTCCTCCAAGTTTAGCTTGCAAGCAGTATGCTGATCACCTTTCAGCAGGGCATTAGGACTTGGTCTGGGCTTCACAGCTGGCAAAGTGAGGGATGCTAATCTAACTGTGCTTCTCAAACTCAGAAACTTTTATAATGATTACTTAATACATTTTACTTGGTTGATTTTATATTTTGTGCAGAGTAAAAAAAAATTAATAAAATTGTAAATTTATAATGGTATTACAGATTCTCAATATGCACTGATTATTATTTGTAATTTAGTTTAAGAAGAGAGAGAAGGCATAACATGGAAACATCCTCTTCTTCATTATTCTGAAACTGTTCTAAGAGTTCCTCTTCATATTTGGTTCCCTTTTGGTAATCCCTGGGATAACAGAGTCATTGACAGTTGTGCTCATGTGACATTTAAACATGCACTGCCTTAGATTTATTTTTATGTGTGCTTTGCTGTGCTAGATTGTAATTCCTTTGAGATCTCTTTAAGAATTAAATCAGTAGCTTCCCAATGGTTTGCATGAGTAGATATAAATAATAAATGAGAAAAAGTTGTGAAAACATGTCTTATACCAGGCATTAAAATGATGCTTTTTTAATACTCCCTTCTCTGTTTCCATGATGAGAGAATGAATGAATCAGGCAGAAGGAAACTGACTATAGGCCACTGAGTGGTAGTAAACTAAAAAGGTCTATGGGAAGCTGAACTCTTTCTTTCTCATAAATGAACAGAGCCTATTAAATATGACAAAGCTATTTCAAATCCATTTATAAAACTCCTAAGAGGGTGAAGTTGCGGCACATCTATTTTCATTTCTAATATGGGGCATGTTTTCTCAACAATGGTCTAATAACTCAACATGTGATGTTAGCAATTTTCATTCTCAGTGTAGTAGAAAACATTACTGTGAAACCCCAAGGAAATATGAGGTTCTTAGCTGAGTAGAAGTATTTTCGATAATGCTTCTGACAATGGTTTATGTCTCTTGTTATTTAACTGAGAATTATTAGAATGTGTAGAGTTGATTGCTTAATATCATTTTAGAAATTAACTATTTTATCAAGAGCTAAGAAACAGAATAATACCCATACTACTAAAAAAATGCATTATATTACATGAACGTTTGATATAAAAGTCACAACATATGTAGTTACTTATAACTAGAATTACTAGATGTCAAAAGCAGAAGAACACATAGGAAGTAGTTAGTCTAATTCTATTGTATTTCCGATTAGGCAAACCAGACTAAAGAGCTGATTGACCGAGACCAGCAATTTGTTAATGGTTTGATCAGTCCCCTACTCTGCCATAAAGATGGGGTACAGGGAGGAATTAGATGAATTTTCTTAAATGGAAATCACTATCGAGCTCTGATTTGGAGTTGCAAATTTCTGAGTCATAGGCATATCAATGACCTTTAAAGTAATAGTATTATTATATTGCTGCTGTTGGTGGTAGTGTTTGTTGTTGAAAAATTCTACTTATGAACTTGAGTCCATATATGAATTAAAGCCATACACAGAATTTTAAGAAAAATGAAAATTCTATGACCCCTTTTTAATAAAACTCATTATGTTCATAAGTATATAAAATGTAACTAGGACAGTAAAGACCATGTTTAGGAAGCTATAGCAACAGGAATACAGATGTTGCTTAGAAACACCTGAGGACAGAGCTCAGTTTCCACATCTTGGGTGGGTGGATGAGCCCTGTGATGCCGGAGGTGACTGACTGTGTGGCTCTTTGGCTGCCTGCTTTCTGAGCAAGCTGCATCCACTCTCCCATTTCCACTTTGGCTAAGAGTTTGTAAGTCTGGCTTTCCCATTCTCCCATCAGAGCCATAGATGTGGTGGCATCGTTTGATATGATTTAATTCACAGGGTAAAATGAGAGTAGAATCAAGGACAACATCTAAACATATATCAGCATCTAAGGAGTGGAAAGCAAGAGCCTCAAGTAAATATACATTTTCTGATTATCAGTCTTTTTCTGTCTCTACTATATCATGCTAGCTGAAGTATGTGAGGAATTATAATCTGTAATTATACACTAGTTTATACTTTTATAGTTGCATAAATAATATAATTTATTTATGTTAATTAACCAGGACCACATATTTGATATACCCTACACTACATAGCACAATTCTTCAGGTCTTCAGTAAATGCTTGATGTTTGGTTTATTTTAACATTTTCTCCTTTACATGAACAGTTAAAATAAGTCTTATTAAAAAGGTCAAGTTAGTTACCATAGTTAATCTTTGAATTCTTGGAAGAATTGCAGTCTGTTGGAATATCTTAATTACTTTCAGAAAAGTTCCTTTACTTCAAGCCTCCTGTAATTGATATATCAACAACAGAATATACATAATCTTTATAATTTACCCAATTATAAATCTCTGAAGATGAACAGAGGCAAGGCTCAATCATCCCAATTAACTAGTAAAGATATGCTGATAATTTTAATCTTTTGAGGAAAACAAATCTGCCATTGTTCAACACATGTATCTAGCTATACGACTATAATTTCACATTTCATTCAAGAATGAACTCAGTCTTTCAGGGCTGAGGAGACAGTGCTTGAAAAGTCATTTAATATATAAAGGTCACTAGCTTCTAACATGAAGTGTGAAAATTAACTTGTAACTCTGACCTCTGGTAACTCAAGATGGATCAAATAGATATTGATCCGAAAATAGGAAAGTTGTCTCTTTTAAAGTCAATTTTTCTTCATATTACTTGAATATACTTAATAAATTTATCCTTTATTTTTACATAATTCATAAAATTACTAATTTATTTTCTTAAAAAAACAGAAAGATCCAAAATGTTCAGATTATGGAATTTGATTTTAGATTAATCTAGGCTCTAGTATAGGTTATGATCCATGGCATTAAATCTCTATGTCCATGATTTATAGTTTCTATATATTGACTCACCTATGCAATGTAAAAGACTAACAGCATCTAACATTAGGGGCTTCTGCAAAGATTAGGGATTGTGAATACTGAGTATTATAGAAATTGGCATATTGACAAGAAGGTGACAAATGGATACTGCTGTTGTAGTTTTCATTCCTCTATTTTTATTGCCTTTATTAAACATTTATCAATTAGCCATATTTGTGGACAGCAATGATTGAAGAAGTGAAAGACGGGTACAGATTTTTGGACCTGTTATTATTGGAACTACAAAAATAAACTATTCAATTTAGATAGTGATGGATACTGAGCTTGTCAGCATGATTTTTCTTTTTTCAGACTTTGCAAAGTACAGTGGTCAGATGTTTCTTACCACAATGGTTAAGAGCACAGCTTTTCTGCCAGACAGACATAGATCTGGCCCAGCTTTCTTGTCCACTTGTGTAGTAGAGTACATTTGCCAAACAAATCACTATAACAAAAAACTGGGGAAATCTGAATAGATGAGTGTATTGCATTCATGTTGCTATCATAGTTGTGACATTGTTTTGAAGATGATACCATTGGGGGAAACTGGACAAAGGACTCCTTTATGTTATTTTTTACAACTGCAGAAAGTTTACAATTATTTCAAAAAAAATCCAATGAAAAAATGTCTAAAACACTATTTCTGGACCTATAGGTTCTTCCAGAAACTTATCACTCCCCACCAAGAGGCAGAATCTATTTTCTCTCTCCTGGAACGAGCTTCCTAGTTGACATTTAGGAATCCTGAAGAAAGGCAGTACTCCTATTTACATATAATAATACCTACAAAGGTACTTGGCTTATGCTAGATGTATGTGCCAGAAGCAGCTCTAAGTACTTGGTGGTCATTGACTTGTGTTTAATTTGAACCACACTATGAGACACGTAAATAATACTAGTATCACCAATTAACTTTAGGTAGCTGAGATCTAGAGAGTTTACATATCTGCCTAAGGTCCTAAAGCTACAGATTTTTCTTTCCTTCTTCAAAGTGGATATTTTATCATTTTCTGAAGGTATCTGGGTAGAGTTATATCCTTCTCCCCTCAAGACTATCAAATGAGCCGGTCCTTGATGAGTTCCATTTTCAAAGACTAATCAATCCAGGTTTTGTGTAGTGATTTCATCCTCAATTTATCTTTGCAAGACTTTTGATATGGGGAGTTAAAGTACTTTAACTATACAAATATCACTTGCTATGTATCAGTGAGTTTCTCATTAGCCATGCATAAACACCCAATAATGTGTGCTCTATGTATCATCATTTAAATTAAGCAGAAGTTGATGAGGGTGGCATATGAGACATTTGTACTGTGCTGGTTACACAGAGAAAAAGTAGCTGAGTCTTGCAACCAAGAGATGTCTTTTGAATTATCTTGCTTTGATTCACATCTTTGCCACTTTCTAGCTCTGTGACCTATTTAGTTCTCCATCTTTGTATATAAAGTTTCAGTCCAGATCCTGGATGCACAGTTGACACTAGCAAAGTCATCTATTACTACTATTATTGTAAATTTAATTAAGACTCAGTGTCATCTCTGACTGAGTTTACTGTCAAGCAGGAAAAAGTCAAGTTTACAAAAAGCCATAGTCGTGCACTGCCCTAATCCTCATGTAAGAAAGACTTATTGCCCATCAGCATCCACTATAAGCCCAGACAAACTCGTGCTATCATGCACTTTAGGGTCTGCTTCAGCTGTGGATTCCCTTCCTAGGACAGCCAGTATCCAGAAACTGACAGAGGCAGGCTATCAGGCCTGCTCCTTAAGACCAATGCAAGGCGACTCTGAAGAGGCAATCCTTGCTCCCTAGCCCCCATTCTTCGCTGGGTGGGCATCATAATATGGCGACTTCTGTCCAACCTTGCTGCCACTCCATTTCTTAAGACTGTCTGTTCGAATATATATTTGATAATCAGGTCCTGCTGTCACAATCTGGTCACAATGTACTCTTCCCAAAATATTTTAAAGAATAAAATAGAGCATAGATTCCCAAGAATACACAAACCCACACATACACACATATGGCATTTATGCACATTGTAATTAAAAAGAAAATGACAAATAAACAATCATGTTCTCACCACCTTCAAGAACGTTTCACAAACTCCTGAAATCTTCTGTGTATCTGTAACTTTCAGAGCCCCTTGCTTGCTCCCTCAAATTGTCTTAGAACTTTTGTTAATTAACCCTCCATGTTACTATTTAAATGTTCCTCTTTTTAATGGATAATATTGTATATATTATTGTAAAACTTGCTTTTTTCTCACTCAACATTATGGACCTGGATTATTCTATGTTGCCACATGTAGTTCAGTAATTTCTTTTTCTCTACTGTATAGAGTTATATATATATATATATATATATATATATATATATACCATAAATTATTTATACATTCTAATGCTGATGACACTTTGGATAACCTTTTTAAAAAAATTATGAACAGTGCTATTATGAATATATCTACATATACCTCCCAGTATATAAATACAAGACTTTCTCTGAGATATGCAAAAGTAGTGAAATGCTACATATTTATTTAACAAGATAATACAAAACTATTTGTATAATCAAGTTTGATTTTACGCTGTGGGAGTCCTTTGTGTCTGGATTTCTAGAATTTTTCTGCAAAGCAGGTTAGCTTTCGTTAGTAACTAAACCTATCCTCTGGCCAATTCTGCAGCCCCCAGTGCTAAGTCTGGGAATTTCAGACTGTTAACTTTACTAGTTACTGGTCCAGGGATAAATATTTCCACAATTGTGTCTCTCAGAGTTTAACCCCAAGACAAAATCATTTTCTGCTGCTTGCTTGCTAATCCAGATCAGCTTCTAATAACATATTCTCACCATATGTGATCTGGTCTTCTGATATTCACAACTGGATGCTGGGTATCCTCATCTTGGCTCCAGTCACTTAAGAGCTAGCACCTTTGCTACTGGCAGCCATAAGCCCCAATTGTCATATGCCTGCAGGGTCAACTTTCATTTGCCTGTTTGCTTGTTTGTTTTTGCTTTGGAGGGTCACTATAGAACTCTCCTAATTTACATGAGTCCAGTTGTTTCTTAAAAGTGTGTGATATCTGGGTTTGGTTGTTGTGAAGCAAGACATTTTTGTAGAGTCTCTAGTCACAAATCCACCATAATCAGATGTTGGCTGTTTAGGACTTTTACATTTATGTCCACAAGTATGCTTGTATTAAATATATATATATATATATTTTTTTTTCCAGTGTCCTTTTCTGGTTTTGGTATCAAAATTATAAAATGAATAGGGAGTCATTTTTCTTAAATAATAGGAAAGATTAAAAGAATGTTATTTAACAATTTAGCAAAAATTTTTAGTAGTTACCACGTACAACTGATTATATGCCTTTAATGTTTATATGATTTAAAAAATTTTTTAATTTCTTCTTGAATCAGATCTATGTTTTCTCTACGAATTTATCTGTTTCCCCTAAGACTTCAAATACATTGGTATAAAGATGCATATGTTCAGTATTTAGTGAGCAGCCTTATTGTTTCAGACCCCATTCTAAGTGCATGGACTAGGAGATTCCTTCATTCATGACTCATATATTCCAGTTATCAGTAGAACATTAAACATTCCTTCAATTTACTAACAATTAGCCTGAAGACACATATAAGTAGGCATTCTATAGTTTAAATGTTGTTTTCGGTTTTACAACTTCCCATCTCTTTACTAACAGAAAGTTTTCCAATCCTTTTAGTCTTTGTGGCGCTCATGGATACTGAATCCTTACCCAACCATTTGGCTGTCACTAGTCTTTATTATTCAGTGCTTGTATGTTTACTGCATATGGGCACATCAGTGAGCTTCAGTAGCTTTTCTTTAAGAAAACATTCTCTAACCACAGGTACAATTTTTACTCATTTTTTTTCTCACTTTGATAATATATGCCTGAATACCAGTATTTTTGCAGTATATCAGTTACTTTAAATAATTTACATTTATTACGATTACTGATCATAATAAGTAGATTTCTTAAAGTATTAATTTAATGACTCTGAAGATGTATCCACTTATTTCTTGTTGTTCATTGAATGGTTTAGTCAGCATTGTACTGGAAAAATATTCAAACAAAATATATACAGTATTATACAGAACTAGGTTTAAATATCAGCCTTTCATTCACAATATGGGTCAAGTTTTATATTATTCATCAATAAAATATTGAATACTTTTATTTTGTTTGCAATTTTTTTTAGATAATTATAAATAATTTTAGCATTTATTCAGCTTCATACAGAATCCTGGCCTTCCAAATGCACTGCTGTTTATGTAATAAGTGCAAAAGTAGGATATTAATAAATGTTTCCTTTTATTTCAATAAATCCTCAGACTCTTTTTCTTCCCTTGTGGCTTATCTCCTTGATTTTACATCCCCATTGGTTGTCTGAAAACTTTACAGTCTACAGAGGCAACTAGAGACAGGAAAAGTAATTCGATGGCACACTGAGAGCTGAGTTCCTATGAATGGCAAGGAATAAAGGAGGGCTCAGGTACAGAAGAAACTTTTTCAGTTTGGAAGATTCAGTTATAACCCATTCTTTTAGCAGATTAAAATGGTGTGCTCCTGTCTTTTAAAGTAAATCTATGCTATTAAATTTAGTTACTTACTAGCTCTTAAAAATGTGCATGAGAAAGGAAAATAGGTTTTATTTAATCTCTCAGTATTGGTTTGCTTTACAAAAGAGAAAATATATTTTTAAAATATTTTAAATCTATTTTCACCACCAAATGCTGGAGATAAAAACACATCCATTTGTTTCTACCAATATTAAGTAATAAACACATATGAATCCACATTCTTTAGATTGGTTTTAAACTAGCAATAAATAAGCACAAGCTTAAACTGGCAATAAATAAAGACAAGCAGGTGACACAGAAAATATTCCGATATTATCTCCAGTAATCCTTGCGTTATAAACACATTATCTACTGATTGATAAATAGTGGGTCATATCCTTCCTGTATTAGTTGTCTGCACTTCCTCCATACGACTTCGTGAGAATTGAATTAGACCAAGTGCAGATTTTTGTCAGCTGTAACTCACAGGAGGAGTTTCTGTTCCTTCCCTGAATCCTTAAATAATGGAGCAAATTAACCAGCAATATGATGCATAATTGTCCAAATACTAAAAAAAAAAAAAGTAAGTTGGACATATTCTTATTCAAAAGTCAATAAAAATATGTAATATTGGCTTATTTATAAATAAGAGCTGGTTGACTCAAAGTTGCTTGAAAAAGTGCATTAAGTTTATCCTTTCAGTGTCAAGTATAAAATTCCCCTGGTGCAGCTCATCCTGATAACATACTCGGCCCCATCTTGGTATGTATTTCAGCCCCCAGGACTCAGGAAATCTAACTGTGGGCATAGCATTAAATAGCAATGGTTGAACTCTAACATATATTTAGAACGACTATATGCAAACAATTGTCAACGATTGTTTAAAAATTTATTATAAACACTTAATCTTCACAATTTATACAAGGTATGGATGCTTTTTCATATTTGAAGAAAATTCTAGTTTTAGAAGTTAATTTATGGAGCATCAAATAGGCAGTTTAGAATAGAAGTAAGAGTTACCCCCACGCCTATATGATTTCCAAGCCCACCTATGTTCTTCATGCCAACACTGCATATTCACTGTGGTCTTTTCACCATTTTTTTCTAATGCCTAGTAACCACATTTTAGGAGTTCTAAGAGAAATATTGTGTGTGCGTTTGTGTGTGTGTTTATTGAAGATCATGAAGAAAATGTAAGAAAATGGTAGCTAAGTTCTAAAAAAGGCATAGAAGAAAGGAATTTAAGAGAGATTCTAATGTAAGTTGTATTTCTACATTTACCTGACTTTCCTTGTTGAGGAAACTTGCAAAAATTTTCTCCTTCCCTGCCTTAGTTCATTTATCATGCAGAATAAATAGTTAGCAATCTCTGTCCTACATTCCCCACAGGATTTCAGATCAAATAAATAAAATTAGAGTCTATGTGTCAGACTCAGCAAATGTGAAATCCCCAGCGAGGTTAAATAATGAACCCAGGACACCAGCGATGTGCCATCTGGTTATGTTGGATTATGAAGCCATTCATGTTATTCGACCACTCAGTTCTTTCAATGAACACTTTTGTTCTTAGTGCTAGCCAGAATCACACAGGATCCTACCCTCATGCAAGTTACAACTCAGTACTCTCCAAGACATTATTTAAGTAATTGTATATCTACATGAAAAATAAAAGTAGAAATAAGTTCTATAATAAAGAGGTGAGATACCTCTTTATTGTAATAGTCTGAGGGGTATGAATAAAGCCTTTCAGAGAAAGTGGGGATGAAGCTAAGATGTTCAGAATTAATTCGCTGAATGAGGGGAGATGGGAGGAGTTCTCTGTGGAAGGCTGCCCTGTGGTAAAATAAAACATGGTAATTCTAAGAATTCTATTAAAAGACCAGGAGTGCTCAAGTGTATACAAATGTGTGTGTGTGTGTGTGTGTGTGTGTGTGGCATGCATGTGTTTTAGAGCAAGAGGAAGATGGTGTGGTAGGCAGAGGGGTGTGTGTGTTTGTGTGTGTGTGTGTGTGTTGTGCATGTTTTAGGGCAAGAGGAAGATGGAGTGGTAGGTAGAAGCTAGATTATGTAGGGCTTGGTCTGCCAGTGTAAGTATTTGGAAATTTTCATAACATTGCTTTATGACTGGTAAGGCTGTAACATTTCCATTTAAAAACATCTATCTGGTTCTAGTATAGAGAATAAATTGGAATTCGGGAGGAACAAAATTAGAGATTGACCATCAGCTAAATTGGTCAACCCTCTAACTGGAAGCTCTACTTCATCCAAAACACACTGTTATTACAGTAGTGTTCAATTACAAAAGAAGGACTGCTGTATTCTTAGCTATGGATTCAATATTTGTAGAATAAGCTTTTTTTATTTCACTGTGTTCATGGTACTTTTAAATGCCTCTTCAGAAAAATGGAGTAATGTTTTTTCATCACTATTTTGTTCTAGAATAGTCCTAAAAGGATTTTAAGGTTTTGGTTTCAGAAAATTTATTTCTAACATTTTCCACCTTTGCTCCTGTGAATAACAGAAGTAGATACAAAGTTCAATTGTCCCTCACGTGTCTAATCCTAGGATCTCTGGGAAGAAAGGGCACTGCATGGCAGGCAGTAGGATTCTTTGAAATCTCCAATTCTGCTTTTCAGCTTTTCTTTCATTTACCTCAACATGCCTCTGTTGTCTAACATGTAATGACTGAAAAATGTCTGTGCCTCTATGTAAACATATTTAAGGCAGATTTGAGAGTACATGTTCATTTTAAATTTTAAGACATTCTAGATGTTTTCCTTTAATGCAGTGGTCCCCAACATTTTTGGCACCAGGAACTGATTTCATGGAAGACAATTTTTCCACAGACTGTGGTGGGGGATGGTTTAGCGGGGGTGAATCAAGTACATTGTATTTATTATGTACTTTATTTCTATTATTATTACATTATAACATATAATAAAATAAATTACACAATTCATCACAATGTAGAATTAGTGGGATTCCTGAGATTGTTTTCCTGCAACTAGAGGGTCTCATCTGGGGATGATGAGAGACAGGGACAGATGTCAGGCATTAGATTCTCATAAGGGGCATGCAACCTAGATCCCTCGCATGCAGAGTTCACAATAGAGTTCACACTTCTATAGGAATCTAATTCTGCCACTGATCTGGCAATAAACAGAGCTTAGGCGGTAATACAAGTGACAGGGAGCAGCTATAAATACAGATGAAGCTTTGCCGCTCACCCACTGCTCGCCTCCTGCTGTGTGGCCCAGTTCCTAACAGGCCACAAACCGGTACTGGTTCATGGCCCAGGGGTTGCAGACCCCTGCTGTAGTGAATAGACAGCATAAGTGAATGTGCTCAAGGGAAAGAGAGTTGCAGAATGTGAAGACTGAGAACATATGTGTTGGAGATGGGACACGGGAAGAATCTTTGGAGACTAGGTACCACAGCTACCTTCTTTACCTGGCAGGACACATCCATTTCCAGCCTCTCATTTCCAGCTGTCCTTTCCCTCATGCATGTCCTGTTCTGTTCCACTGAGACCACGTTGAGGTTCTGTCAGTAGAGTTCAACTCTTCGTATGCAGTGGCTGAAGCCTGGACTATCTGGAATCACCACAGTCTACCAAGGTTATAACCTTTAAGTAGACATTCACCAGCCACATTAGCTTAACAAAATCGGGTGCTCCATAGAAACACAGATTTTGCGGCCAATTTGCTCAAGTAATTCCATATGGATTGCAGACCGAGAAGCATCTGTCACATTCATTGTTTAGATTTAGTTTCCTACAGTACCTAGCACAGTTATAGACATATTAGAGCTATGTCACATACTAGTATATGAATATATAAAATAAATACACTTTTGCTAAATAAATAATTTAAAAGAAATAGACTGATACATGAAGCAGAAGTTTTAAATTTGCCACATGGAGAGCTGAGAACTCAAAACACATTTAGTAATCACAAGAAAGATAGGTCGTCTATCGTGTTTAAAGAAAACTGAGGTGACTTTTTGCCTCATTTTAAAAAATTGGCTCCTATGTTTCTTTCTGTGTCATTCATTGATGGTAAGCGCACAGACGTATTAAAAGCTAGAAAATTAAATCAAGCAGTCGTTTGTCTGCCAAGTGTGGAAAGTATTGTTTGGTTGACTTGTTTCACAAAATTGAGTAGTTCAAGAGTTGGCAACTTTTTCTTAAAAGGCCAGATGGTATTATTTCAGGCTTTGAGGGCCATATTTTCTTTGTCACAACTACCCAATGCTCCTATTGTAGTGTGAAAACAGTCATAGACAATATGCAAATGAATATGGCAGTGTTTCAGTGAAATTTTAGTTTACAACAACAGACTACTCTCACAGTGGCCATAGCTGACCTCTCAACTAGTTTAGTTGTGACAAAATCAACCCATATAATGTTTAATTAGCGCTTATCATGTTATATAAAGAGTAAAACACACATTTTAGCTATAAAAGCATATTTTAAAATATTATATAGTCTTGATTAAATGCCAGTTATAGAGGGTCCATGCTAGGGTTTGAATCCTAGTGGGAGGATGATAAGGAATCCTACCTCAGGAAGTGGAGAAATCCAAGTGTATGCAAGTGCTTTGAGTCCACCTAAGGAAAAAGCATTTAAAATATCAAGTCCAGTCGTTAAAGTCAGAGCCATGAACCACCAAATGTCTTGAGACGGTTATATAGTCAAACAGATAACAAGAGAGAGCTGGTCAGGGTGAAAAGAGATAGGTGTAGAGCTCCTGGCATGCTCGGCTCTCAGCTCCCCATCCTCCATCTTTACCTGTGGTCACAAATATGGCACACGTTTTGAGAAGACAATTGGAAAAAAAGAACAGGTTTATCAGATGAAAGATTTATGTGTGTATGTAATTTCTGTTTCCTCAGTCTTTGCTAGTTCACCTTGCAGCATATACCACGGAAGTTTTCCAGGACGCAATCTCTACCATCGAGATGCTTGAAGTCTGCTTTGTAAGATATCTCTAATAAATATGAACCAGTCAAACACATAGTACGCTATCTTGGATGATCCAGAACGATGCTCTACAACAGTGTTTCTCAAATGGTAAAGCACATATAAATTACCTGGGAATCTTGTTCCAATGCAGTTTATGAACTGATCAGACTGGGGTGGGGCCTGAAATACTGCATCTTTATCAAGCTTTCATGTGATGATGATTCTCTTGGTGCCTGAACTACATATCAGTTTCAAGTCTCTATGCAATTTTAGAAGACATCAGCAAGGGCTGTGTGGTCAAGAATTCTGGACTAAGTGAGAATGGAGCTATGCCAGGTAACAGGGATTCATATTCAAATGGCTTACAACAGACATGTGGTATAAATGGGTGTATCAGGATAGATGCAAGATAATAGGAAGTGATTGGACACTGAGCTGAATCTGGTATCCACTGTTGATCAGTTAGGTGTTCAGGTAATCAATTAGAAGAAGGAGCCAAGAAACTAAAAGTAACAATGAGACTTTACTCACCTATTCAACAGCGCAAGCAAAAGGAAAAAAAGAAGTACAGGTCCCTCAGTGTTTCATTTTTTTCCATGGAAGGACACTGGGCAAGGGTCGGGTGGATCAGCACAGACAAGAGGAATAATTTCACTGCCCAAGAGCAAGAGGCTCCTGCCTCTTTACAGACACATAAGCAGGGGGCAGAGAGAAGGGGAAGGACAAAGAAGGGAAAGGTACTAAGTCACGATACAGAAAGTGTCTCAGCTGAGGCCCCCATAATAAGAAGGCCTTCGCATGAAGGTGCCTGGGCTAGGAATGCAGATATGCATGTACGGATGACCAGCCTTGGAGCTGCTGAGCCTGAGTTCTGGAATATAATTTCCAGCATGAAGCTATAAAGCATCATCTACAAATTCTGGTGTGAGGAGAGCAGATTCTCCCCGTGAGGCCCTCCTGATGAAGCCTTGTAATTTGCCTATGATTGAGACTGCAAAATCACACATGGGTTTTTGCCTGGGGCAGAACTCCTCACCTATGTCATACCACCAAGTAACAGCACTGTTCAATTTCACCAATTGTTACCAAGAAGGAATTAGATCTTCCATTTTTTCAAGAGATGCCAAGAAGTTAGGTTTATTTGTGAAATTCTTTGATTTTCAAATATTGACAATTATTTCTTAAGACGCTTAGTCTTATTTTCTAACACTTTGAACTCAAAACATGTTTTTTGTTATCCTGATTCAGCCTGAGGCCCACCAGTTTGCAACCTCTACTTGAAAGGAGAGTAGAACTTGGCTGGAAGACAGAGTTATAAAGAGAACATAGAGTGAGAGAGAAAAAAAATGCTCATCCCAAAGGATGAGCATTTGCTATTTGTAGCAAGGAAACAGGACAATTCCCTTGTATTTATTTTATCTCCTAATTGATTCCATATCATGAGGGTCTGGACTTCTCAAAGCTACCATGTTTTTCACAGTTGAGTAGGAGATTTGTCCTCAGGCACAGAATTTCTGGGCTAGTTCTTGTTAAATTGTCACAGATTTCATAGTTATAATTCATCACACTCAAGCACCCATGGAAACGATTGTCCACAGCATGAACTCAGAGATCCAAAGTAAAAATGTTTTTCTCTGCCATAATAAACATCTCCTTGTGGAGTTGAAGATTAAAGGGAGACATTTATTTTACTGGGCTATTGACTTTACTATGGGGTACCTGAAATTCCCAGGGTGACTCACAAAGGGAGTGACAGTGATATGTTTGTGTCTTTCTAAATATGTACCATTGTGAGTGTCAAGCTGCAAAGATAAATCTTTCTGAGGAATAATAGGAGACTTTCTGCTCTGGAAATGAATGGGCCCTGGATGGCTATTTCCCAGGCTCCAAATATAAGGGCAGTTTTTGTCTACCTATTCCTTCTCCGGCATACAGATGCGCCAATGCCTCTGCTGTACTGCTGTTCCTCGCTTTCCTCCCGCAGTCCCATTGACCTCCAGAGCTCAGGCTCATCGCCGCATTTAGCAATCACAGCATCCTCTTTCAAATTGGTCTCTGTCTCCAATGTCTCCCAATTCAAATTAATTTCTCACGTTATTTGTGCCAAGCACTGAAGCTTTAGGACTACAGAGACAATGGCAGTAGCCTCTGTGAGCACAGAAACAAAGATTTTAATAATGACAGAACAGAAAAATTATTGACAAATGTTATAGTAGTGCTTTTTGTAAGACAGCTGTTTGGAGTAGAGCAAAGAAGGAAGTAATCAGCTCCTAGTGGGAGGCAGTGTAGCAAGAATAGAGGCATCAGAGCACTTCTGCTTGCATTAGATAAGTAGAATTACACCAAATAGACAGGAAAGGAGACGGAGGGTATTCTACGCAGATGAAGGAGTAAGTGCAGAGCACTGAGGCAGAATGACTACAGCGTGCTTTACAACCACAAATACACCATGAAATACTATGCAGCCGCAAAAAACGATGAGTTTGTGTCCTTTGTAGGGACATGGATGAATCTGGAAACCATCATTCTCAGCAATCTGACACAAGAACAGAAAATCAAATACCGCATGTTCTCACTCATAGACAGATGTTGAACAATGAAAACACATGGGCACAGGGAGGGGAGCATCACACACTGGGCTCTGTTGGGGGTTCGGGGGCTAAGGGAGGAACGAAGTTGAGGAGGGATAACACTGGGAGAAATGCCTGATGTAGGTGATGGGGGATGGAGACAGCAAACCACCATTGCATGTGTGTACCTATGCAACAATCCTGCAAGATCTGCACATGTACTCCAGAACTTAAAGTACAATTAAAAAAAAAAGTAAAAAAAAATGCTTAGGGTATGAGGAGTGTGTGTGTGTGTGTGTGTGTGTAATGAGAGAGAGAGAAATGGAAGTGCCGGAGAACCAATTCATGGCAGTCTCTGCAGGCCATGTGAAAAAGTATAGATTGTAAGTACCGAGATGGGCAAAGTTATTAATTAAGTTATTAGTCCTCTTTTCTTTATTTTTCTTAGAGCACTGGATAGTATGCTGAAGACAGCCACTAAGGAAGTATAACGTCCAAGAAGAAATGTCCCAAATATCAACCACACAGACCAACACCTGCAACATCTGCTCTTGGCCTTGGGAATACAAAGCAGACAGTATGGCAAAATTGACAAGACAGACAGGAAATAGATGAGCAATGCTGTGTGAGGGACACAGTGATCGAAATGTCAGCATCTAATAGAGGCTCGCAGGAAGGTGTTGTCAAGTCTATCTTGTCTGGGCATGGAGATCTAGAGTGGATTCTTAGGAGTACAATTTTTTTTTTTGTTAAATAAAAATTTAAGCAAATTTCTTACATCATGTGTACCTCATTTTTTATGACAATGGTCTATTATCTTTACTGATAACTGAGTAAAAGTCTAACTACTCTGCTGGCTACATTGGCTGGTTTGGTCATTTTACAATAATAAAAAAAAAGTGTAGAATCCCCAGCTTTTAAAATGTCAAGAAAAGTATCCTGGGACTTTTGAATGATGGAAATACATCTCGTTTTCACATTCTGCACTTGGCCAACTCCAAGAGATAATGTTATCAAATAAATTCAGTCAACAATTCAGTCAAACAATTCAGTCAACAATTCAATCAAACAATTCAGTCAACAGATAAATTTTTAAAATAAAAGTTTTAGTTATATGGAGAGTTAAGACCTCTTCAGTTATTTTAAACAAAGCTTAATATGCAAATACGTTGCTTTCATACTCTCAAAATGTATAATTAAGGACTGAAGACCATAGCACAAAGGCTTAAATTATTCAGGAGTGATTCTTGGAACTGTTTACAAATGAATTACCTGCTCTGTGAATCAGTTATACAATACCAAACTTATTCATGCCCCTGTTAATACAACCTGTGCCTGACACAAACAAAAAAATCTTCATATTTTTACAACACAGTGTCCTTCAACAATTCTGCTTGGCCAGCATTCAAACCCAGGCTCAGCATGTTGGATTCATGACTCAGCACCACAGTTGAAAGACATCTTAGTTCAGTTATGTGCATTGGCCATAGCCAGAGAAAGGAGGAAGTCTGCTATGATCTCCAATGTGGATTTAATAAAATAACTAAGCCTCATGTTTCCCATGTGATACCCACTACATTTTTTTAATCATTATGTTCTCATCTTCCTACCTCCTAGGGAAGAATTGGCAGCTTCTTCCTGTTCTCCAAATGGAGTTATAGAATTTGGACACAAAATTTACAGTGGAAAATAGTATGTTCTCAATTATATTGATAATTTATATCTGGGAAAGAAGAAACATATTATAATATATTTAAAATATCTTCTTGAGTACAATAGTTTAATGTTTTTAAATATTAGCACATTATCTTCTATTTTATGTAAATATTCACTTTTTGTTTTAAAATGTGAATTTGCTGCCAAACTTGTGTTCTCACTGTTCCTCAGTTAAAAACCAAAACGTTTACAACAACATACAAAGCTCTCTATTCCTCTCTATACTCATTACCACTCTAATATCTTATGTTCTAGAGTCACAATTTTTTATGCTCCAGCCCTACTGTACTTCCTTCAATTCAACAAGCTGTCATCTAACAGGGCCTGCCCATACACTGTTCGCTTTGCCTGAAAATTATCCCTGTATATGGCACACTCTCATTTGCATCCATCCATCTTTCAGGTCTCAAATCAAACTTTACTTTCTCAGGCAGCCTTTGATAGTCTGGAAAGGAAAGCACGGTCCTGATGAATTAACCTAAGGGGCTTAGATTTTACTCTCAGGCATTTGCATCCCTTGGGGAAAGTTCCCATGACTGGATGTCAGGACAGCTCCTATATTGGCCAACAGTTCACAAGTTGAGGAGAGATGGAACCAAGTTTAAATCCAGCCTGTGCTCTCTACTATTAGTAGGCTGCAAGAAATTCCCTCTTGAAAGCCCTTTCAGAACCTCTATCCAATAGCCTATTGTTATTACCATTTGTTATTATTACTTTCTAAGGACACAAGAGGTTTAGATGAGGTCTAGGGGTCAGGGAGAAGACTAGAGGAGGAAAAATTAATATATTTGCAATTAGCCAAAAGGAATTTGTGTGTTTATTTTAGGTGCTTAAGCCTCCTGGTAACTTTTTGTTAAAATTGTTTCTAGGGAAAGGATGGCACAAGCTGTTACCACTCATTTCTCTTCCCTGTGTAGCTATTTATTTGAGCTGGCAACACCGAAAGGGCAAAAGCCAATAATTTAGATTCCCTATTATCTGATTTGATAAACCAGTGCTTCTAAAACTCAATGTGTATTATAATCATGAGAGTTTCTTGTTCAGTAAATTTAGGGCTTCAAGAATGCCTATGTTATCAAGCCCTCCAACTTTTATATACACTGTAATTCCAGAAACGGTCAGTCCTGTGCTGGAGGAAAATATGTTCATAAACGAGGAATAGTGTAGATCTCTTTCTCATTGCAGAATGAAAGCAAGAGATGAGTTGTCAGGGGCCCGTGGTCCATTTCACAGCTAAGAAAAATAAATTCAAGAACATATCAGAGATTTGCTTAGGGTTACATATCATGTAAGCATTAGAACCAGGCC
Source organism: Cacajao melanocephalus (assembly GCA_963573385.1). Taxonomy (NCBI): domain Eukaryota; kingdom Metazoa; phylum Chordata; class Mammalia; order Primates; family Pitheciidae; genus Cacajao; species Cacajao melanocephalus. The sequence continues at coordinate 94,463 of CAUYLG010079129.1, read as the reverse complement.
CAGGCCGCCCATCTCCTACCTCACATCTGGTTCTCTTGCTATTTTACCAGTTTTCCTAATTGTCTGAAGACAATTATTTATGAGCTCATTACCACATCCTAGGAGAATGACCTAGGAGAATGACACAGGTCTCTAGCATCACTGAGGGCATATTTAGAAGAATACCCTAGAGACAGCTAAGGTTAGAAATGTTGATAAGAAAGGGTCTGCATCCTGTGGACAAAGAAACACATTAAAAATCAAGTATCCATGCTTTCCTATGCTAGGAGGAGAAAATTCAATGTCTAATACAGATTCAACAGTTGCTTTATTTTATAGAGAAGGAAGAAGATTTGCGTGCCTTCCCATTGTCTGTTTTTGGGGTCATACACTGAAAACTCTCAGAAACTCTTGCTTAAGTCATTTCAATGTCTTCCATAGTCATCCTGGGGCATTTTGACAGTCTGCATTGAGCCAGAGAGACACAATCATCTAAAAAGAAACCTCCACGGTATTGTTGCAAGGCTGTATTGCAGTATTCATGGCAGAGTTTGTTTGAGCATCTGATTACATGCTGCAAAAGCCACAGTGCTTCCCTGACTCCCTTGTGTGTTTTCAAAATATTTCTTCAGCTTCATACGACAAGCCAGTTACCATCGCTCACAGCTAAATTGGTCATATACTTGACCTTCACCACGTTCCAAGGCTGCCTAGATACTTTCCACAACATTCTTGTATACATACTACATTACTGTGAAAAGATGAGGCCAATTTCTTACCACATAATCACGTAATTTAATACTTCCACTAAGAGAAAATATCGATTCTCTGCCTACGATGTATAAGGTTCTGGGGAATGTGTTTTATATACATTTCTTCCTTTAATTATCACAGAGCCTCCTGGGGTATCATTTCCTCCATTTTAAGAGGATCACACTAAATCACAGCGAGGGAAAGAAGTTAACTAACTGTGTAAGATTCACAACCAGTAGTTGAAGTTAATGTGCTTTGCCTTACTGGATGTTAACATGAATGAAACCATGAAGAAGAGATGCAAATCTCAAAGCTGACTCCTGCCAAATTTGGAAAGTAAGCAGAGGGCTTGGTAGATGAGATCGCTTGAGTACTAGAGTACAGTATTTATCCTAGAATGAATTGTCAAGCCCTGGCTGGATTTATTTGGAAAGAGTTGTTGGTTAAGTCATAGCCATCGACTGATCTAAAACAAGATGATCAGATCTGGTTGAGATATCAATAAACAGGAAAACAGAAACCTTAGACAAAGTTAGTTTTGAAGCAAAATATTGAAAGTTGGCCACGCATGGTGGCTCACGCCTGTAATTCCAGCACTTTGGGAGACCGAGGTGGGTGGATATCAATAAACAAGACCTGATGTCAGTAGTTTGAGAACAGCCTGGCCAACATGAGGAAACCCTGTCTCTACTTAAACTACAAAAATTAGCTGGGTGTGGTGGCACATGCCTGTAGTCCCAGCTACTCGGGAGGCTGAGGCAGGAGAATTGCTTAAACCCGGGAGGAGGAGGTTGCAGTGAGCTTAGACTGCCACGGCACTCCAGCCTGGGCAACAGAGCAAAACTCTGTCTCCAAAAAAAAAAGGAACACTTTATTTTCTCTCTTCTTATTCCTCCCTAACATTTTCATTATATTTTCCTTTAGAAACAATATAATTACTAAACAGGAATACTTGGAAGACGTGTATATAAAATTATAGCATCAGTAGTCATGGGCCTTGCTGTTGTTTAGATGTTAATATCGATACATATACACTGGCTTGTTCTAGAAATATAATAAAATAGAAAACTATTTCACAAATGATTATCTATTGTTGTTTGAGATTTGTCCTAGCTATTAGATATGTGCAAATAAATTATATTGATGTTCTATGATACTATTTTATCTGAATTATTGTATAGTTATGTTGACTCAGATATTACATCAACACGTTTCAGCTTCAATATTAAAACTTACTTATACACTCCAAAACCACTGACAATATAAAAGTTTTCTTGCTTTTCAAAGCACCAGATATGAGTATTTTAAAAGGATTATTTCCATTATGTATGTAATCCTGCTTATATTTGGAAGTTTCAAATTATAGGTGTAGTGGAAGGCATTTTTTATTACTCTGTGCTTTGAGGATTCTGAATATTGTAATATACTCTATTGGAATCGATGTATCATTACCTATTATAGATAAACTCATATACCACTAATGTGAGAGGAGTTATAAAATTGAAATAGAATAACAATTTTTTTCTGGTTTCCCTTGTGCTTTATGTACTTCATTTACTAAAAAACATAAAATGGTCAGTAAAATATTTACTAAGACTTTGAAAGTCTCTAAAGGCATAAATTGAATTTGGCAATATCTCTAGTTTTCTATAAAGCACCTTGCTTCACAGTGCAACAGTCCGGACTTTAATTTTTTTTTTAATTTGAGAATGTGTGACTTTTGAGGCCATTCTACCTCAATTCAGCAGTAAATACTATTCTCATTATTTATTTAAACTGGTAAAATTTTTTGTGTGGTTCATTAATAAATATTACAGGATATATATCAGCTGTGCAATTATTTTATATAAAAGTTTGTAATACTTTACATATTTGGCTAGAACAGAGACACTGTTCTATATATTTCTTAGAAAGCAGGCCATTATAATTTGAGAAGTTTCCAATATTTTTCCAGTATTAGTAACCTCTCCTTTGTGCCATTATTGTATCTTCCTCTTTCATATTTTACTGATTCTCCCTCTCCCACAATAACCCAGGTTCATTTGTGCTCCCCATTCCTCTGCCTCTTGTGTTGGGGGATACATGACACATTGCTTAACAGAATGAGGATCCAAGGCTTTAAATACGTCATGGCTTTCAGAAGGCACAATTAAAAGGAGCTAGAAGAATAGTGCAATCCAATAGCAAATAACACATTTTCAATCATATGGTTTTCTGGAACCATTTGGAAAATGACTGAGCAGCACTAGGAAGTCTTTGTAATCCTTTATGCTCATCTTACAGGTGTGGCTGTCTACCCCATCAAAGATAAAAGGCTAGTCCTAGAAGCTAATGGTCTGACATCATGTGTCTCATTCTATTTCTAATATCTAACATGTGTTCATCTGATTGTTAAACTAAAGTAATCCATGTTCACTGATTTTTTAAAATCTATGTTGTCAAGGTAAAATCTTTCTATTTTTCCCTTTATTTCCATCCCCTAAAGAAATAATCATAAACTTATAAATGGAAATGTGAGGTTAAGTTATATTTTGTTTTGTTAAACAAAATTTTAACATGCTATTCTTCAAATTCTTGAGGAAAGCTCAATTAGTGATAGTTATTAACATTAATGTACTTGTATGGTCTTTTTAAATATATCATTTTATTTTGTCTTGTTATCCAAACCAAGTTTTTCAGCAATGATAACTTATTTAACTTATTTTGATGTTTTTTTTTCCAAGAAATATGGCCATTTAGCCCCTAGTGTGGACCAGCTCCACCCATTAGTTTTCTTAATCTTTTCCAGGAATTCCTGTGAGATCGCTTCTAGTAAATAGCAATTACTAGGATGTGCACTGCTTCAACTGAGTTATGTAATGCCGAACTCGGAAATGTTTATTCACATCCTTGTTTAGTGGCATATTTTCATATTAAGAGATAAGAGGAAGACAAATGATCTTGTTAAATAATGATATTTCAAATGTATTCTTCAGGAACAAGTTCATCCCAAAAGGATGTTCGATGTAATTAAACCATTTCTTCAAGCTTCTCTAATTTCCTAAAGCAAAAATGGCAAAAGACAAAGAAGAGAATTGGTGGGGAACTCCAGTGCAGTATAAAAAGCCCTCCTTCCCTTACGTCACTGATCTCATTCCCTTTTTACTCCATAGGAGAGTTGCATGTTCTGAATGTTCCATGCTCCTCTAATCTTTGAAGCCTTTTTGCATATGTGGCTTTGCTTAAAATACCCTTCTACAGAGTCTGCTGTCTAGTCCCTGTACACATCATAGTTTTCCTTCAAAACCGGTGTGAGTTTTACATTACTTGGGAAAATATATTTGATTCCTACTCTCTGGCTTCTAATCAGAATAAGGTCATCATGGCTCCTTGTATTTTTTTTTCATCATTGCTTCTTGTATTATATTAACAATAATATTTATAATATTGTAAATAGGACCTGCTTTGTCTATTTACTTTTATTTCTTTGCTAGACTATATGCTCCATGAGATAGTAAATCTTTTATTCACGTATCTATCTCCAATTTCTTAGGCATATTTGCTGAATCAAAAATTACATTGACAGATATGTAAATTAATTATAAACCATAAATTGTTTTTATTTTAATGTACTCAACCTAAAATTGGCATTCCTTTATAATCAGAATAGATCTTGAGTAAAAATGGGAGACTTTTCTCAGGATCCTGACTTACTTGGAATAGACAATACATATTAAGATCATGAGTTATTATCTAATTTCTTATTCTCTGATGTACCTCTCTGTACTAATTTTTAGGGAAAAATAATTAGATATGCTAGCAAGAAAAAACAGTTATATTTACAGAAAAATGTGGCAACAATTGTGGTAGAATCGTTACATAAACAGAATTTCATTTCATTTGGCACTTTTTTTAAGCTAAAATCTGTTGAAAGAGCATTATTCAAGAGTCAGAGCTGGGAAAATCTGAGTAGTCAACACACTCAACTGGCAGCTATTTTAACACCCAAATTAATTCCACACATATACTTTCAACTTTGTTCTGTAGGTCTCTATGTCTGTTACCTATTGACACAATAATACCATTTAACAAACCAACCCAGATAACCTAGCTGTAAAAATATATAAGCACTGATTTAGTTCATTGAAGTGGGAGTTGTCTGGGCTGGACAGGGCTCATCCATCTCTACTGAATCAGCTGCAGATGATGAAACATCTCTACTGATTCTGCCTGGGCTCTTTCTCATGTTCGGAGGCTAGTTGCTGATAGGTATTCTAGGAAGCCTGTGCTAGGAAAAATAAAAAAGTTAGATTCTGTGTGTCTCATCCCACAGTCAGCCAGCTCAGACGTGTTCTCATGGCAAAGACACAGGAGCAAAAAGAAGCAGAAGTATGTCAACCCTTTCACAGTTCTCTTCTTAGTCATAACTGCCAAAATCTTACTGTGCCCAAAGCAAGGCACATGGCTGAAATCAGAAACACGGGGCAATGTTGTGACTACAAAGTCATACTGCAAACATGTGGCCACAGGGAAGGATGAAGACTCAGAGCTGTTAGTGTCATCAATATACTATGGTTTGCCTTACGCTTGTGATTATTCACACTCCCTCGTATGCACCATATGCTCACTCTTATCCCAGAATCCCTACATCTCATCTAATGGCATCACTTTATGTCCAAGATCTCCTGATCCACAAAAGCGTTAGTCAAGCTTTTCCAACCCACTGCCCACAGGCTGCATGGGGCACAGGATGACATTGAATGCAGCCCAACACAAATTAATAAACTTTCTTAAAACATTATGAGATGTATGCACAGACCTTTTTATTTTGGCTCATCAGCTATTGTTAGCCTTAGTGTATTTTATGTGTGACCCAAGAAAATAATTCTTCCGATTTTGGCTCAGGGAACCCAAAAGATTGGACACCCCGGGTCGATGATGATCACCTAGATTTAGAGACCATGAACAAAAAGACAAGATGCCTCCATCACTCCTGACTCCATTAACACACAAACTTACTTGAACATGCTCTAAAACATTGGTCAAACAGAGACAGGATGATTGCAATAAGCACTCACATTACCCAAAAGAGAAAGAAAGGGAGTCAAAGGGAAGTTGCTGCTTATAATTTTGAAATCCTGCTGAGCAAATGTAGCCAAGTTGTTCCATTCTGGATAGGGTTTTCTTGATCAGGTACCACTTTGGTTCCCTGCCTGTGGCTCACAGTTTATTGTTTGCCATGCTCATTGGCTTTACCTATAAGATATCCTTCTTTATCCATATTATGTAATAAACGATTGCCCCTGCTGAATCCATATGTTACAACAAATATAAGCCTCCGTGTGATGACATTCAAAAGCGAGGACTTTGAGAGGTAATTATGCATAGAAGACATCATGACAGCAGGGTCACCATAGCAGAGTTGGTGTTCTTATAAAAAGAGAAAGAATAGAGCTCTCTCACACACACTATGTGAGGATATAGATAGAAAGTAGCCATCTGTAAGCTTCGAAGAAAGCCCTCAAGAGGAAGTGAATCTGCCTTTGTGTTGATCTTGGATTTCCTGCCCTTTGGAACTATGATAAATAGACTCCTGGTGTTTAAGTCATCCAGTCTGTGGTATTTTGTTAATGAAGTCTGGGCAGGCTAACATAATTTGTTAGCTTCTATGACATCTAAGGAGGAAATGGGAAAATATGTTCTTTGAAAAGAACTCTCAGCCCACTTTCTATCAGCATACAATTATTGAGACCCGAGAGTCCTTTTCACATTTAGAATAATTTTTGCCTATTTAGATCCAAGCTGGAGGTACACTTACTGATTCAGGAACATTGTGTGTTTCTTATGAAATTGAGTGGATTTTATGTGAATGGGCAAAAAAGCCACTTCCATGCTTGTTTTCCATATAGGTCTTTCTCACTCATTTTCTTCATTGCTCTTTTAGGCATGCCAAGTGTTTGTGGGATAATGTCTTTAGATTCCTAGAATCACTTACTTCCAAAGGAAAGAGCCAAGAGACATCACTTCAATTCCTTCCAGGGTCTTAATGAGGATGTCACAGTCCCACTCGATTTTGTTGGTCCTGGAGGCATCTTTCTTTGAGACTCTTTTGCCACTTTTCAGTTTTTCACTAAGCGAAAAGGAGAAAGTATTATTTTTTCATCACAGGAAATGTTAGCACTTACATATTTTATCTAATTTCTATTAGCAAATTGCCATTATTTTCTGAGTTCATCTTTTTCTTTTTTGCTTTTTCTTTTTCTTTTTTTGTGAGACAGAGTCACATTCTGTTGCCCCAGGCTGGAATGCAGTGGTGTGATCTTAGCTCACTGCAACCTCTGCCTCCCGGGTTCAAGCAGTTCTCCTGTCTCAGCCTCCTGAGTAGCTGGGACTACAGGTGTCCACCACCACACCCAGCCAATTTTTGTGTTTTTAGTAGAGATAGAGTTTCACCGTATTGGTCAGGCTGGTCTCGAACTCCTGACCTCAGGTGATCTGCGTGCCTTGGCCTCTCAAAGTGCTGGGATTACAGGCGTGAGCCACCATGCCTGGCCATGTTCATCTCTTTCTTAAAGGACTTTATCTCATACACAGCTAGTAAAAGTTAGATGCATTTTCTTTTATTTATTTGTATTTTTTTTGGGGGGGTGGAGTTTCTTTCTTGTTGCCTAGGCTGGATTGCAATAGTGCAATCTCAGCTCACGGCAACCTCCACCTCCTGGGTTCAAGTGATTCTCCTGCCTAAGCCTCACGAGTAGTTGAGATTACAGGCATGCACCACCACACCTGGCTAATTTTTGTATTTTTAGTAGAGACGGGTTTTTTCCATGGTGGCCAGGCTGGTCTCAGACTCCTGACCTCAGGTGATCCACCTGCCTTGTCCTCCCAAAGTGCTGGGATTAGAGGCGTGAGCCACTGCACCCAGTCTTAGATGCGTTTTCTGCACTGCCTTGGGAATATTCTTTGGCAAATCTAAAAATGCTGTGGTTATGTTTTTATCTTCTATAATCATCAGCAAAAGTGCTGCCAAATATATCTCCACCACATAACATGGGTCACTGTATTTCCAGTCTGTTACATGTTTCCTCAGCACTCTTAAACTATTAGAACAACTTCCTCACCAACTGCTCCCAAAACGAATGCCACTTATTCTGGGTTTTCACAGTGGCAACATCTCACTTTTCTCATCAGTGTCTAATTACTTATGTGTTGCCACAATGTTGCTGCCTACCAACAACCCTAAAGCTCAAAGTTATAAAATGTAAATAAATTTCTGAGTCATTAAATCTGAAAGTTCTTTTTAGCTCACATGTCTCGTGTTTCACTTTTTGTGTTTTTTGGTTGTTTTTGGTCCTGGCTGGGTTATTTTATGCATCTAAGTTCAGGTAGGCACATTTGCTAATCTTGGCTGGGCTTTCCCATATATGTGGAGATCAGTTGATTGTTGAATGATCTAGGATAGCTTCTGCTGGAATAAATGCAGTGATTTAGCTCTACTCCATATACCTTATTGTCCAGCAGGCTAGCCTAGGAATAGTCTTGTGGTGGAGACAGAAGAACAAGAGTAGAAAGAATCCAAGAAGTGTTTGCAAGCCTTGGCAGTGCCCATTCTTTCAAGATTCCATTACCAAAAGTCAAAAGCCTAAATTCAGAATAAGTCAGCAAATAAATCGATTCCGTCTCTTGATGAAAAGAGCTCCAAAGTCACATTCCAAACCAGGTACATATATGATAAGGTAACAATTGGAGTCACTAATGCATGAGTACACTATAGCTTTAGTTTCATAGAATTCGGTAATCAACCAGAGTATTAGGGAGTGATGATTTCTTTCTTAAAGCAAGCTCACTCACTTCACCTGTTAGAAAAATCTAACTCAAAGTGATTTGAACATAAGTAAAGTAGATGTATCATCCAGTATTGATGGGAAGTTCTGGGGTAAGATAATCTTTAGAATTAACCTTAGTGGTTCATTAATCTCCTCAAGAATCTACTTTTGTTATTTTTTTCTTCTGTATATCTCTGTTCTGTTGGTTTCAGCCTAAAACCAGTTGCCATGTTGGTCAGAATAACAGAAATTTATCTGACAACTGGATAACAGGTTTCCCCAGGCACATACAGGAGGAGCGAGAGAGAGTGCTTCCAAACAAGCTTCCAAGCAAGAGAATGGAATGTTCTTAGCATGCTCCGGTTTTGGTCCTGTGTCCACTCTCTAATTATAGCCAAGAACAGGTCTCAGTTATATCATTTGTTGGAGAGCTTAGAGTGGAGTCAAAACTCTGAAAGTAGGGGTGAAGGAATATTTTCAGTAATCACACCGAAGAGATTCTTTTTACCCCAAAGCTTTAGGAGCACTGATTTTGTGAGGATGCTGGACATTTTTTGGATTTCCACTGAATTTATTTTGGTTTTGCTCAAAAAACTAAGGAATACACCTTAACTGATAGAGAAGATGCCCTTCTTTCCTTATATAGATATAATACACTTACTTTAGCTCATTAAAGGTTTTTGGTTTTCTATACTTCTTTAAAATTGTTGCTAAGAAAACATTTTTCTTTAACATTGCCTTGTCATTTTTTTTTCTAATCTATAATGCTTTTTATGGCCATGGAGAACAATTATAGTAAAATCTGTCTTCCATTACAAATCATTTATGAAACCTGCTTAAGTACTGTCAAGTGCAGATTTATGGATTGCTAAGTCATTTGCTGTGGTTTCTGTAAAACTCAGGATAGATCTGACCATATCCGATGGTTACAGTATTTCAAACAGCAAATTGCTTTATATATTTTGTGTCAGGATAGCTTCATGTTTGTCACACAACTTAAGAGTTTTGTTATTTTTATAACATCTGCATTTAGTTATATGTCACTCATTATTGTTCTGAATAAATCTGCCCATAACAATACTGAAAGATGTTTTGCATTATTTGGGGGCATATAATTTCTCTTTGTAAATATATTAATCACACAAAAACATGCACACACTCAGAGAGCTATACGTACCACTTGAAGAAGTTCTTACAACACATAAGAACAATAGCTATTGATGTCAAATGTCCTAGAAAAGCATGCCGTTTTTTCTTTTCTTTTTTTTTTTTTTTGAGTACCAGTAACTCTCATCTTTGTTATTTAATTTAAAAATATTTGTTTTCAGAAATGTATCCCACTTTCTCTCCCTCCAATCTCATATATTTATCTCAAATTTACAGTTTAAAAAAATAATAAGGGTTGGGGGTGGGGCAGGCGGATTATGAGGTCAAGAGATCAAGATGGTGAAACCCTGTCTCTACTAAAAATACAAAAATCAGCTGGGCATGGTGGCATTTGCCTGTAATCCCAGCTCTTCAAGAGGCTGAGGCAGGAGAATCACTAGAACCCAGGAGTCAGAGGTTGCAGTGAGCTGAGATAGCGCCACTGCACTCCAGACTGGCAAAAGAACAAGAATCTCCCCCTACCCTCCCCAAAAAACTAAGAAGATAGGCACCTTCTCTGTATTTCCTTACTTTTAACTTCATGTTCTTTTTTTGTTCCAGAATCCAGTCCCTGGGCTCCTAGAGTTTGAGTCCTTAGGTTCATCTAGACTTGTATCAATTTCTCAGGCTGTCCTTGTTTTTGATGGCCTTTTTGATATTTCAGCAGTGCTGGTCAGATATTTCAAAGAATATTCTTCAACTGGGATTTCTCTCATATTTTTATCATGATTACTGAGGCTACAGGTTATTGAGAGGGAGACCCAGAAATTGCCATTCTATTCACATGATATAAACTAACATATATTATATGTTAAGCTAAACATGAGTTCATGTTACTCTCCCTAATTTTCATCCAGTGTATATGCTTCACTGTAGCCTTCTCCATTTGCTTATGTGTAACCTCCCACTCTAACAGGGAGAGACCAGGCTCCCACTACCTGACATCCTATTCAGTCACAGTATAAATGTACTCTGATTTCAGAATTGTTATCTGGTGCCCTCACAGGAAACAACTTTATATTCATAGTGCTTATGGGTACTTCCGTTTGTCTTTAGTGTTACCGTCTCCAATCCTTTCCAGAGTTACCTTAGTTACCTCCTTTTTTCTCAACTTCTTTAGTGAGGCATGACATTCATTTGTAATAGAGTTAGACTCTTTTGTCAAAGTCTGTATTTCATCCTGGGATCCTCCAATTTCCTAAATTATGTTAAAATTTGTATACATTATGGGCCACTCTTTGTTCTATGAAGTTGCCAGGGTTTGACAAAAGCATAATATCATGTATCTGCTACAATAATACCATAGACAATTATTTGACAGCCCTAAGATATCCTCTCTGTTTTACCTATTCAAGCACCCCCAACCCCCTGGAAACCACTGATCTCCTTTTCATCTCTGTAATTTTCCTCTATTGTAACACCATGTAAGGTATTCATACAGTATGTAGCCTTCGCCACTTGGCTTCTTTCTCTTAGCAGTATACATTTACGATTCATCCATGCAGTTGCACGACTTACAGTTTATTCCTTTTTATATCTGAATAGTATTTTACATTAACCGAGGTATGCACCTCAGTTTATCCATTCACCAAATTATCTATCCATTCTCCTACTGAAGCACTTCTCTGTTGCCCTCAGTTTTTGTAATTATGAATGAAGTTTTCATAAACATTCATGTGCAGGGTTTATGGGGACGTAAGTGTTCAAATGTTTTTGACAAGTAACTAGGTGCATGATTGCTGGATTGTTTGGTAAGACATGTTTAGCTTTATAAAAACGCTGCAAACTTGTCTTTGAACATGGCTGTCATTCTCCGTTTCCACAAGCATAAATGTAAGTTATTGCTATTCTGCATCCTTACCAATAATTGGTATTATCACTTTCAATTTGTTTTGGTTTTGTTTTGTTTTTGGTTTTTGGACATCTTACTGGGTGTAAAATGGTATTTCATTATCTATATACTTTCATTTCAATAATGATGTATGACTTAAGCATCATTTTTATATGCGTACTTGCCATCTCTTTATTTTTTGTGAGATGCCTTTCAGCTTTTCTGCCCATTTTTAATTGTGTTGTTTTCTTATAGTTGAATTTAAAGAATGCATTATATTTTCTAGATACAAATCCTTTATCAGATATGTAATTGGCAAATTCTTTTTCTAAGTGTATAGATTTTTTTTATTCTCTTAACAGAACCAATTGTAGAACAAAATATTTAGTTTTAATAAAGGCAAACATCAAATTTTTCTTTCATTGATTTACTTTTAATATTATAAGTAAAAATGCATTAGCAAACCCAAAGTCACACAAATTTTCTTGTATGTTTTCTTATAGTAATATTACATACATTCAGGTCTATGATCCATTTTAGTTTTCTTTGTGTAAATCATAAAGTTTCTGTCTACTTTCTTTTTTTTTTTTTTTTTTTTTTTTTTTGCATGCGGATGGCCAATTTTTCCAGCAACATACATAGATAGTTGTTTATTCATGGATTTGCCTTTGTGCCTTTGTCAAAAATTGTTATATGATATTAGTTGAAGTCTGTTTCTGGGTTTTCTATTTCATTTCAGTAACCAACAAGTTTATACTTATGACAACACCATGGATCTTGATGAAGCTGGCTTTATATTAAGTCCTAAAATCAGGCCATATGAGTATTCTAACATTGACGTCCATTGCAGAATTGTTTTGATTATTCTAGGTCTTTTGCCTTTCCATATTAATTGCAGGCCCACTTTCTCAATATCTACAATAAGCTTGCTGAGATTATGATAAGGATGTGCTTATCATAAATAAAGTTATGAAAAATTGGCATTTTAACAAAATTTTCTTCCAATAAATAAACATAGAATATCTGTCCATTTAATAAAACCATATTTGACTGGCTTCACTGGTGTTTTGTCCTTTTCTCCATATATGTATCAGATACATAGTTTATTACACTTACTTGTAAGTCTTTAATATTTTTGTTATGTAATCTTAACTAGTATATATATGTATATATATGTATTTCAGTTCTTTATTGCTGATACATAGGAAAGTAACTAACTTTTGCATATTAATCTGAGTCTTAAGGCTTTGCTATAATCACATATTAATTCCAGGATTTTTATGCTTTTAAAATTTTATTTATTTTTTTTTGGTGGGGAACGGACAAGGTCTGGCTCTGTTGCCCAGGCTGGAGTGATGTGGTTCAATCTTGGCTCAAGGGAGTATCCTGCCTCAGCCTCCTGAGAACTGAGACTACAGAATTGTGTCACCACTACCCGCTAGTTTTGTATTTTTAGTAGAGATGGGGTTTTACCACATTGGCCAGGCTGGTCTTGAACTCCTGACCTCAAGTTATCTGCCTGCCTCAGCCTCCCAAAGTGCTGGGATTACGGGAGCCACTGTGTGTTCATTTTCAAAATAGATTTTTCGGGTGTCTTCTATATATATTTAATGCCATTTGCAAATAAAAAGAGTTCAACATCTTCTTTCCCAATATACCTTTAATTTCCCTTCCTTCCTTCCTTCTTTCCCTCCCTCCCTCCCTTCCTTCCTTCCTTTCCTCCTTCCTTCCTCCTTCTTCTTTTCCTTCTTCTTCTTCTCCTTCTTCTTCTTCTTCCTCTTGTTCTTCTTCTTCTTCCTCTTGTTCTCTCTCTCTCTCTCTCTCTCTCTCTCTCTTTGTTTTACAAACAGAGTGTTGCTCTATCACCCTTGTTGGGGTATAGTGGCATGATCATAGCTCACTGTAACTTCAACCTCCTGGGCTAAAGCAATTCTTCTGCCTCAGCCTTGCAAGCAGCTAGGGCTACCGGTGTGCTCAATAATGCCAGGATAATTTTAAAACTTGTATTATTTTAGAGACAGGGCTCTCACCATGTTCCCCATCTGGTCTTGAACTCCGGGCCTCAAGCAATCCTCCTGTCTCAATCCATGATCTTTAGTGTTTCTCATTTGCACTAGCAATGACTTCCAAAACAAAAAACAAAACAACAAAAGAAACCGAACATGTGTGGTGAGGGGAAAGGACCATCTCTGCATGTTTCCCAACTCAGGGGGAAAATGTTCTGTCTGTCACCATAAAGTACGACAATCAGCTAAAGCTTTTTCACATATACCTTTATTATGTTAACATCATGTCCCCCTTTATTCCTGGTTTTCTTAGAGGTTTTTCTTTTATCATAAATAGGTGGCGAATTCTGTTAAGTGTTTCATATATCTATTGATATAATCATGTTTTTTTCTTTAATTTTTGTATGCAGATATAATCCTTATATGACAAAATTTACTTGCTTAAATGTACAATTCAGTGTTTTGTTTTTATTTTTACTATATTCATGGAAGTGTACAAGATATTACTTATTCCAAAACATTTTCCTTATCCCCAAAGAAACTCCTTACCTATTAATAATTGTTCCAACCATCATTCTCAGCAAACTGACACAAGAACAGAAAACCAAACACCGCATGTTCTCACTCACAAGTGGGTGTTGAACAATGAGAACATATGGATATTGTGGTAAAGTAGTTTACTAGTGTATAGTTTGGGCTAGAGTTAGCTCAAAGTGATCAGTTGTGGTGAGATCTTCTGGGTGTAAGCCGGATGCTTTAGCTTAAGCTACACTTTGATTCGTCCAAGCACACCTTCCAGTACGCTTACCATGTTACAGCCTATCCCCTCTATATCAGTGTGCACAGGGTGGAGAACATTACACACTGGGGCCTGTGGCGGAGTCGGGGGTTGAGGTGGGATAGCAGGGGGTGGAGGCACTGGGGAGGGATAGTTTTAGGAGAAATACTTAATGTAGATGACGGGTGATGGATGCAGCAAACCACCATGGCATGCGTACACCTAAGTAACAACCCTGCACACTCTGCACATGTACCCCAGAATTTAAAGTATAATAAATATTTTTTAAATTGCTCCATGGCCTCCTTCTCCCGGTTTCTAATAATCATTAATATATATTCTGTATCTATGGATTTGTATATCCAAACATTTTATATACATGGAATTGTAGAAAATGGGGTCTTTGTGTCTTGTTTCTTTCACTTAGATTAATGTCTGCAAGTTATATTCGTGAACTTACCCTTGAGGTACTTGTATTATAAGGGGGTGGTTTATACTCATCAGTTCAACAATTCTATGTTCATCTTGGTTACCAGAAACTTATTAATTTTAAAAACGCTATGAGTTAATTATTGGTTCCCTTAACCCATCATATATTATTGATAAATTACAGGATCATCCAGAGAAGCTAAATGAGATAATTAATGTCAGAAGACTAGAACAAGTACACAAAATTAGATGCACATTTTCAAAGCAAAATCGATGATAAAACAATTGAGTTTGATGTTTGGGTTTGAATCTCAGACCAGGTATGTCCAAATACATTGGTATTTATCCCGATTTTCTGATACTTTATCAATGTTTTCTTATTTAGAAAATTTCAGTCAAGTTCAGAAGGATGAGTTAAAAAATAAAAAGTATTTTGGGTAAAAAACAAAATTTTTCAAACAGCATCTAATCTAGGACACAGGTGTAATGACCAAGTTAGGTATCCCATTAGTGTCCCTACTGGAAATACACGTGTGTGACAAGTTGATTTAAGATAGAAGACTCTATTTTGAAAGAAGAACAAAGCTATGTGACTCTGAAAATGTAAATTTTATCATCTTTGGTCCATTGTTAAAGTAAACTGTTTATCTAGAATCCACTATTTGAAAACTTTTGACCAGCTTTTCCATTTGCCTTTTTACATTGATATATATTCAAATAAGTAAACAAATATCCACAGTTTTTATGAAATTTTAATGTTTTAAACATCTTATTGACAATTCCAAGAAAGCAAGGTTTAATTCTGCAAATTCTCATGTTTAAAACTGAAAACATACAAATAAACAAATGTAGGGACTAGAAATCTTATCTAGCAGCTAGAAATTAAGGTTTCAGTCATTTTCGTTCATAAAATATGTTAACATTACAATTGGGTTTCTTACACAGCCCAAATACTGTGCTCTAAATCACAACATTGAAATAATGTCCATGATTTTTTATTAGATTCTTCTGTCCTTGTATGTTCTGGGCACAACTCAATTTGCTTTCCAATAAAAGTTCATGTTTTGTTTACACACTCAGTCTGCTAGCATAAAAGTTGATGATCCTTTCAGAATGGATTGTAGTGTCAACCTAATTTCAGTAAGTCTATGAGCAGGGGTCTTTCCCACTGGCCTCATTGGCAGCTCAAAATGAATGAGAAAGCTCAAACTAATGTTTGAAAAACCAAGATTATTTAAGCCTAAAATCTGACAGATTCTGTTTGTTTTTATCACTAACACTCCATTTAAGCTCATCTAGGAAAGTGAAAAAAAAAAAAAATACCAAAATGCAAAAGCTTCTTTTTGTTCTGTACGTTCTAGAAACTCTGAAACAGTCAGCACAGGCAACTGCACTCTGCTTCTTAAAACATGTTTTGTTTTCCTTCTTGATTTTAATTTCAGAAGACATAAGTAACGAAACTGGACAGTCTTTCTCTGTTTCATTCAATCACGCTTCCTACTCAAAACTAATTTTTTAATAAATGCCTCTTTGCTGTGTTCTGTTGTAAGAATGTAACACAGTCTACTCATTGGCGATCATTCAGTTTTGCCTTTCATGAATGATCCTACAACATACATTGCAGGGGGTAACATATGCCTATATTTCTGTTATGTATATACTTAGAAGAGAAACTGAAGACATTCTTTACATACATTTGCTTTAATAAATACCAACAAAAATTTTTCAGTGTGCTAGTAGAACCACCTTTGCCAAAACTGTTAACAATGAGAAAATTATGACAGTGGAAAAGACCTGAACTAATCAACCCCCATCTTGCCTTTAACCTCCAAACTGCCCTTAATCATTCCTGGGCTTATTCCAAAAATAACTTCTGGAGATATTTACTTTATAGTTTAAATGATAATAGCTCTTCTCCAGAACTAAACTGACTTTGTAGAGCTAATGAAAAAGCACCAGGCTAGGAGGATGAGGAGCATGAACTATACTAAAGTGTAAATCAAATTTATCCAACCCACAGCTCATGGACCACAAATGGCCCAGGTCGGCTTTAAATATGGCCCAACACAAATTCACAAACTTTCTTAAAACATTATGAGATTTCTTTTTTTTTGTGATTTTTTTTTTAGCTCATCAGCTATCATTAGTGTTAGTGTACTTTATGTGTAGCCCAAAACAATTCTTCTTCTTCCAGTGTGGCCCTGGGAAGCCAAAAGATTGGATACTCCTGGTGTAGATGCCAAGGTATAAGTGTAGGTGCTAAAGTGTAAGGTGTAAAGTGTAGATGCTAAGGTGTAAATGGATTATCAGCTACTATTCCAGATGACGTAAGATATGCAACTTCCCCAGTTACCCTGCAGATAACATCACTACTGTAGAATCTAAAATTGGCCTTTTGTGATGTCTTTTCAGATTTTTGAATTTCCAACAACCTATGGCTGCCACCTGGACCCATCAACCTCTGCTGACTGGTCCTGTGGCCCTCCCTGAAACTGATTACCTAGCCCACCAAACTATCCTTGAAAAACTCTACCATTAAAGTTTTGGGAGAAATTGATTTGAGTAATAACTGTGTCTCCCAAGTGGCATGGATGGCCTCCTGTCAGTTAAACTCATTATTACAATGCCATCAGCTCAGTGAATTGGTTTTGTCTGTGCAGTGGACAGGAAGAACCCATTGGATGATTACACTTGTGCAAATTCACGTTCTCAGCCTTGCATAAAAATTATATTTCTTCACATAATTATTAAAATTTGTTAGTATTAGTCTCTGTAATTTTAGCAATTCTGTTGCATAAATAGGGGTTGCTCATTATGATTCATTCACAATTATCTGATGACAAGCTGTCTTCTTTCTCACATGTGTTTGGCCATTGGGTCTTTTCTGAGGTCTGGATACAAGACTTTGTTCCTCTTTGGATCGTGCTGTCTGCCTTCTATGCATAGATTTTAAAAGTACAGAAGAAAGGGAATGCTACTTTTTTCTGCAATTTGAAACTTGTAAAGAAAATGTTAACTTTTTTTGAAAGGGAATTTGAAATATCTTTCTCTTAATTTTTTCTACATTCTCTGGAAACGATTGTGTTATGTTAACTTTATTTTCTATTTAAAATGTTGTGTCCATTTATCAGTGATGCTAGCTGAGCCTAGAATAATTTTGTGAAGCTTATTAATTAGGGATTTGATTTTATTAATAACCATGACTATTCATGTTTTCTGTATTTTCTTGCATCATTGTTAGTGAACTTGGGTTTTGTAGAGATTCATAATTTTATTTAAATTTTCATTGCTATAATATTGTTAGTAATATCTGCTTCTCTCTTAAATAGCTGTAAAAAGTAGAGCTAGTTCAATGTTTCATCTTGTATATTAAATATTTGTGCCTAATTACTGTTTTTGTTACTCAGGTATATTAAATCAACCAAGAAGTTGGTTCGTTGGAAAGAACCAACTTTTTGTTATATGGTATGTTACATGTTTGGTTTTTATTTTACTGATTTCTTCCCTTATCTTTACTATTGGCACCAGTTTATTACTCTATAAATAAATTTACTATTGATTTCTATGTTGCTATAGATATAGCAACTTGATTTTTTTATCTCATAGATAGAGATATAGATAACTTGATTTTTTATCTCATAATATTTTCATTTTAGGTATATGCTTTTAATTCAACACATTTCTTAATCTTAAATGACTTAAGCTGCATTGGATCTATTTTATTGTACATTTATTATCACTCAGTTGTAAATAGTTACTGATTTTTATTGAGGTTTTAACTTTATCCCATGGGTTATTTAGGAGATTACTTAATGTTCATTGTTTGTATCCTCCATTGTTTCTCTTAAATCAATTGCTAGCATTATTGGGTGCTTTTTGAAAACAATGTTTTAGTTTTGTTTGGTTTGCTCCAGTAGTCTTTTAAGGTTTTTTTTCTTTATGTTTTAATAAGTTTTCCGTAATAAATGTATGTAAGTTCTTCTTTCTTTGTCTTGATCAATTTTGGAAAATTTCTATTTGTATTACTTCATGATTCTAGAAAATATCATAGGACACTATTATAAACTTGGGTAGGAAATAATTTTGGATATGATTGATGTCTGGTTTTCTATCTTGTTTCAATCTGAATGCTGCAATTTGTTTTATCTTTTAGCTAACTGCTCCTCTCTTTAGCATTTTTACAACCTGTTGTCCAAACTTACCAAGTGAGATATTTTTTGTTTTATTTCACCCTACACTTCCTTCCTTCTTTGCCATCTACAGTAACAAAAAAACTATAGAAGGCTTCTAATGACTTGAACCCCTTTAAAAATTCAGAACAAAGTTGCTGGTCACTACTTTTGAGGTGCACTGTTTCCTTTGGGGAGTTGAAATAGTCATGGGTAGATTCTTCTTAGGTATAAAGCTCTTTTTCCTCTATTTCATGGCCTGACCTCTTTGGCTTTGGGGGTACCAGAGATGACCTTTACTGTGAGAGGATTTGACTTTGCATGTGTAATGGCAGATGAGAGCTACAGAGTTAGGGGTGGCTAAGCACAGTTTACTGGAAATCATCTTAGCTGTTTTATCTTGTTTCTTCTCCAAGGAATTTGTTATTTAAGGATTCTAATTCTAGTTAAGAGACACATTATGAGAAAAGAAAAATTCAGCTGAGTTAAATGTAAAAGAGTTTAATTGAGCATTTGGTGGAAGAAGATTTATAGACACACACACACACACACACACACACACACACACAAAGGGAAATGACATACAGAAATTAGAAGTGAGGTACAGAATTGCTGAATTGGTTACAGCTTGGCATATGCCTTATTGAACACAGTTTGAACACTCAGCATTGTATGAATGGTTGAAGTATGGATGTTGGTAGTGGTCAAGACTTAGCTATTGTTACAGGGGCATACTACTAAGTTAGGTTTTCAATTTTGTCTGCCTACTAAGCTATGTTACATTTCATTCACAAGTGCTCAAATACAGAGGTACAGAGTCCTTCTTAGGCCATAATCAGCTTGCTTTAACAATTGTAAATTGTCTTCTCTATTACTTTTTCTCTCAAAATCACATTGATTTGGCTTGTCTGTGCACATTTGCATAAAGAACTGAACTGTTGTTTTCATAGGTAAATAAGAGACAGAGTTTTCTCAGCTCCAAAGAGAAAGGGCATTTGCTCTTCCTGTTGAAAGGCATCCATGGGTGACCAGGGCCCTCATGAAAGTGTCTGGGGGGTTGACCCTCTGTGACATGCAATGGCCCTATAGGGAAATCACCAACAAAAATTAATTTTTAAAAAGGCTTGTCCAGGAGACGCATATAAGGAGTGATCTCCTGGAGTTTCAAGCCCTCTCAGAGGAGAGAGAACTTGACACATACAAGAGGGTAGAAACAACTCACTGGTGACACACTGTGGAGTCCTGCCCACAAGTAGCACATATCAGTACAGCACACAGAAACCTCCTTTTATAAAAAAAGTGTGAAACTTTTTTTCAGTTTCCCTCCTTTTATTAAAAAAAGGGAAATAAATATCATTTAAAAAGTGGGAAACAAATATTCAACGAATGATGAGAAATCAAGGAAAATGACCCTCTTTCAAGCACTTTGTAGGTTTCAAGACATCTCTAATTGCCAGAGTTTATGCACATTTTCACTAAGAATAAAGAGCCCTTAAAAAGGTCGACCTGCAAACTGTAGAGATCCAAAGTTCTTTTTTTCCTCCATTTTCTTTTCTATCTGATTTAAACCTGCTGTTGTTTTTCTATTACAATAAAAACCACTGTTTGGATCCAATAGGTTTTTTGTTGTTGTTGTTGCTGTTTCGCAAGCTGGTGAATTTGTATTTATTTCATGGATAAAGTTCTGAAGTAAAAGCTATAGGATCTTTGTGTGTTTGTATATGTGTGTGTGTGTTTGTATAAATTTAAAAGGCCTTTATAATTTATATAATTCTGTCTTTAATTAGCAATTAATTCCATTTTAATTTCCCTCTAGCACACCAGATTTTTTCTCTCCATACCATATGATGTAAATTTTGCTGTTTGATTTTCACCTGAGTTCTTTCCTTCAATATGCAAATTTAAGGCTATGTAAGTCTAAGATGGGGGAAAAAGGTCTTTATGAATCTGTAAGATGTACTTCTATTGGCATGCCCAATAGGGAAATCAACAATAAAAATTATGTAGTTTTGTGTTGTGTACACAATGTTTCACTGTTGAAAACACATAAAAAGCTCTAATTAA
The DNA here is from genome assembly GCA_963573385.1 of Cacajao melanocephalus. NCBI lineage: Eukaryota > Metazoa > Chordata > Mammalia > Primates > Pitheciidae > Cacajao > Cacajao melanocephalus. The sequence continues at coordinate 73,503 of CAUYLG010079129.1, read as the reverse complement.
TTGGCTTAACAAAGGCACTTGAATCAAATAATTTATCAGGAAATAAGAAAAGACTAGTCAAATGCCCTTTCAAGTTTATTAACTTAAGTAAAATCTTTAATAAATAATCCAGCTTTGAAATTATTGGTAAAGTAATATTAGAAATGCCTTAAGACTTGCCAACATACATTTCTGTTTGCATTTATTAATCAAGCAATCTCATACTTATCTCTGCCAAATACTATAAGATGTCAAAATTTGGCATAGGGGTTACAAACCTATAAACTCAGCCCCAAACAGAATAATCTTTGCTTATGTAACTGTTAATAAATAAGAAATTGATAGCGGTTTAATAAAAATAGCTACATCTTGAATTTAGTAAGATGACCATAACTTCTAATCTTGTGACTTTAGGCAGTCTAGTCCACAGGCAGTAAGATTTGTTTTAGGAAAGGACTGTTATCACCTTTGTTTCAAAGCTAAACTATAAACAATTCTTCTCAAAGTTAGTTCAGTGTATGCACAGGAATGAACAAGGACAGCCTTCAGGTTAGAAGCAAGATGGAGTCAGTTAGGTCAAATCTTTTTTACTGTCTCAGTTATAATTTTACAAATGTGGTTCCATAACTTTAAATGGTAACTATCACAGTTTTCATAAGTAATCCAGGTAAATGATCCCAAAGAAGTTGTTTTTGGGAAATCAAAGGAAAGGAAGATCCAATTAACATTGAGCCAAGTATAATGTGGCAAAAAGCTTGGATATTTCAGATTAGATACACTTTTAAATGATGCTAACAATTTGGACTTTACTAGTTCATAAAGGATTTTTATAAGATATTAAGCAGGGAAGTAAAGTGATAGAGACCATAACTTTTGAGATTCTTCTTTCAATACTAAGTAGGTAAAACTATACTGTTTCAAATTATAAATACTAATCATAAAATTAGTAGAAGTAAAATTGTCACATTTTTGTCATACATAAAGAGTTAAAATAGTGGTGTTTATGCCTTACAGAATTTTTAAATTTCTCATAACAGAATGGTCATATGTTTGAGAAATTCTATCTAGCATTCTAACATATATTCTAGAAGATCATATTAATAGCTCTACACTAAATCTTCTCATTGTATTAATATTAAACTCACTTTATAACAATTACATAGAGTACATATAATTTTAAAAGATGCACACTCAGGACCACTACAATGCTTAGTTAAAGACTTAATTTAGTCCATTTTGAAATTTCTATAAACAGAAGAGCTATGCTTAGCCATAGTGATATAAATGTACTCTTTGATTTTATGATTTGGATCATTTGTGAAATTGTTTTAAAACATACATGCATCTCTATTGTAGAAAATACATATTGGAAGAGTTATAAGAACAACAACATTGCAACATTAGCTATAATAAGCACTGCTTTGAACAATGTAATATTCCAGAAAGGAATTAATGGGTTATGAATGCCCTTGGCTGGGGAATAAAGGGGGATGCCATGAGAAAGAATGTGGCACACAGACAGTAGTCCTGCTGTTTCAAACACAATGGAGAGGAGACCCAAGGGTAGCATATATTTCACATTTAACTCTCACAATTACTTAAGTATTTATGTCTACAATCTTTAAACATCTTTTCTACATAATGAAGTAAGCCACTTTTGAAATAGTTGCCCTTGCTAAATACTCTCAGCCTCCTTTTTGACATTTCCCATAATGCAGTGGTTAAAGGCAATGAAAATAAGAGCTTTCTTTCAATAGTCCAACTTTACTTGTATTAACTAATCACTTAAAATGTATCAGAATCCTTTTTCAAATATTGCTGAAACAGAGAATATTCTTTCTGCTTAAGAATAATACATTTTTGTTTTGTGATGAGAAAGGCATTTATAAACAGCCAATTATTTCCCCTGACAACCACCCCCCTAAAAATTCTAAAAAGTAAGTAACTAAACAATTAATCTGCAAGATTAGAAAATAGACCTTTTTATATTTTTAGACAAATAGATATTCTCCAAGTGAAGAAGTAGTATAGATTCAGATAATGTCTTCTTTTTTTCTGTTTGAAAATCATAAACACAATTCAAACCAAAAGCAACAAATTTCAATTCATACAAAATATAGTTTTGGGGGGTTAGAGGTAGACGTTTTATTACACATAGTTGGTTCAAACAAGAGTCTCATGAGCAGCTCTACAATTTCACAGACAAGCCTTATCTGAGACCATGTCAGAGCAATATCTAAAACCAAAACTGCAAACAATCAAAACAAAATGCGCAAAACAAGCAAACAAGAAACAACATCATGGAATAGCTCCTCATGACAAGAGGTGGATCTGTCTGTATTTCAAGGCATCGTTTTTCAGTCCCATTCTCATAGGTATGCAGGGTTTAATCCCCACATCCCAGTTCCCTGATACTCTCACTAACTTTTTAGCATGGCTGGAAGTAGGTTTATTTAGCAGCTTTCATGATGTACTGTTGCTTGCTCTATTAGTGTGTCCGACATCAACACTTCACATTTCAGCATGGAAAGCCCAGAAGGCAAGTACACAAAATTGACCATGCTCTGATAATGCAGCTGAGTCCAGTGTCTTACTTTGTAGATAGTTTTGTATAACCCAACCACAAAGTAATAAACAAATTTTCTGGAAATATTCCATTTAAAATATTAATATTTTTTAAAAACAGTAACTCTCCCTGTGGACAAATGAAGAAATCTTTAAAAAGACATCCAAACTAACTCAGCAGAAATGACTGACAAATAAAATCTTGTGGCAGGATTGAAATGATAAATGATTAGATTCTGAACAAGAATAATAATTTGAACTCTAGTCATTAACAACTAGTTTACTCCCATGTTTATGACAAGCATAGGCCAACTATAGTTCACAGGCTATCAATTCAGCTATCACTGTTTCTACAAACAAAATTTCAGTGAAACATCTCCATGTCCATTCATTCGTATATTGTCTATGACTCTTTTTGTACGTAAGAGCAGAATTGAGTCATTGCAACAGAGACTGCATGCCGCACGTACCTTAAAATATTTCGTATCTGGGCTTGTACAGAAAAAAAAATTACCAATCCCTGACATGGCATTATCAACCTAACAGGGATCAAACATGAGAGGCATAAAAGCCAAATAGAGTCCACAGATGTATTTTGTTTGGCTGCACAATTTTTATTACTTTATTTTTACTTTTTTTTTTTTTACTGTTAGTTTTATTTGTGTGTCTTTACAAAGCATTTATCTTTCAGTTCTCTAAGGTACTTAGCTCTTTCTCTTGTCTCAGATGCACTTACTTCTTTCATTTACCTACCTGCTTTAGGTCATTTACTTTAACCATCTGTCTCATGACGGAATTATTTCAATTTGAAAACTTTGATGTAGAAAAAGAGTAACAAATGAGGCAGCATATAAAGAAGTTAAACATATACTATGTTCATGTATACCATTTCATTTGCAGCTTAAGAAATGAAATCTAGATGAAGTAAGATATTTATTTACCTTCTAATAACAGCTAGGCACTGATAAGACTAAATGCAATTTGGTTTAGTCAGTTCAACAAATACTAGGAATCTTCGCTACTATATTTCAGTGTTCATTAGATATTATTTTCATAGAGACTGTCTTTTACTTCCCATGTTTGTTTACAATACTAGTCAGGCCCACAACACCAGCAGTTAAAGCCATCATGAGTCAACCACATCTTTATTGCTAATATGTGACTGCACTGTTAAAATTCTCACCTGCTGGCTAGTAAGGATGTGTCATATTACATGATTAGTCTGACCAAAGAAAATATGACCAATAACCAATATAAAGATACTTTTATAGTTCCAAAGAAATAATGTCCCCTAAGTTATGGACCATACCTCTGCAAGGTCATTATTATCGGGAAACCACCACGGGCCTCACCAATAATGCTATGTTTCTTGTAATTAATGACACTCCAATTATGATAACAGTCACTCTTGCATTTCAAACCAATATCTCTCTTTCTCTCTATATATATACTTTTCTTTCATTTTCTCTATTTTTATAGATTTAACACATAATGTATAATGTAACAGGCAATACAATATACTGTAGTAAAACATATGATATACAGTACTCATATACTATAAGTAATATGTCAAGTTGCTAAGATTGTTGTTACCTCTGTGAGATAAATGTAAACTCTGAAAATTAAGGAAAAAAACATAAAATTTCTCAGCAGATAAATACAAAACCAAATAAAATAGAAATTTTAGAACTGAAAAATCTAATTGAAAAAGAAACCACTGAATGTGTTTGATAGCAGAATGCAGTTGACAGAAGAATGAGGCAATGAACGTGGATATAGAGCACCACAAAGTGCTTAATGTGAACAGAAACAAAACATTGAAAAAGCCTCAGAGTTAGATGGAAAAAGCTTAAAAGTCTCACATTTTTGTCACTGACATCTAAAATAGAAGAGGAATAAATAGGTGCAGAAAAATATCAAAATAAATAATAGCTGAACACTTCTCAAATGTGGTAAAAGATACAAATTTATAGATGCAAGAGGCTCAGCAATAAAAGAAATAGAATATAATAGAAAAACAATAATAGAAAATAATAGCATAAAGTAAAAGAAAACCACAGTCAGACATATCGTAAGCTAAATACTAAAAACCAAGGAAAGAAAGAATAAGAAAAAACCTTAAAACATACAGGGAAAAACAACATGGTACATATAAAGAGAAAGAGTCTTGCTCTGTTGTCAGAATGAAGTCCAGTGGCATGATCTCAACTCACTGCCACTTCCGTTTCCCAGGTTCAAGCGATTCTCCTGCCTCAGCCTCCCGAGTAGCTGGGACGATAGGCCCATGCTACCATGCTCGACTAACTTTTGTATTTTTATTAGAGATGGAGTTTCACCATGTTGGCCAGATGGTCTCGATCTCTTGACCTCATGATCTGCCTGCCTTGGACTAAGCATTCGCCATTAATTTTCAGACATTTTGTCACACCCTGGGACTCCATACAGGAATAAAATCACTTCTTGGCTACAAATTTGGGATATTCTCCATTTTAGGGATTTGTCAGTTCAGAGCCTACAAGCAGCAGATTAAGTTAGGTGTATAAGAAGTTTATCAGGGGAAGGTCTGCGAAGGATAAAGTGGGAGGGAGCAGGTGAGGGCAGGTTGCGGGGACTTCAGACTAGATGCATGTCTGACATTGGTGAAAGGAAAGAGACATAAGGAGGACTGCACTGAAGAGCTTCAGATGCATCACAGTTCTGAAAGTTTTGGCCAGGCTGAGGACCAAATATCTGTGCAAAGTTTGCCCCACAGACTATCCCAGGTCAGGTAGAGATGATAGACAGCCTTATGATGCTACATCCTCAGATCCTTCATGGGGTTCACACGTCCCCTGGGATACTCCCATCGTGGTCCATCATTATGGGAGTGGCCCAAGGGACATACGAATTCTGTGAAGGATCTGAAGGTGTAGCATCATAAGGCTGTCTGTCAACTGTGCTCCCCAAAGCAGGTCCTCTTGATTGGAATCTTTAAAGGACGTCTTAGCAGCACAACTCCATGTTTACCGCATGGATTTCCTTAAAACCTAAGCACTCTTGTTGAAGAATATTGATTTCCTGTCATTTGCCATATATCAAACATCAAAATGTGTCTCCATTGAGATCCAACTTTTTAAACTTCTCCATCATAAAATTCTTAAATAGGAAAAAAAGCCAAAAAGTAGAAGATGGCCATTATGAGAAGAAAATGAACATTAGTAGACATTTCACCCTTCACTTATCATTGCTCTCAGAAGCACCATAGGCAGAGAGACACCAAATAGACAGAATAGCCTTTCATTTTTCAAAGCTATCTCTCAATTCTATTTATGTGCCTCTGCTGCCCTAGCACTCACCTGGGCTCTTGATTTTTGCTTCTTATTCTAACTGTGGTAATGGTTTCCATAACTGGCTGAAAAGAAAGCCTGTGTTGCATTTCTGATATAATAATTATATACATGAAAAGTCCTAGCAAACAGCTGCCCCACCAGAGATTAAATGTGTGCTAGAAAAAAATTTTCTCAGAAAAGCATCTTGGACTCACTGACAAACCCCAAAGAGTTGATACAGGTGAAGTAGCCAGCCACTGATTTCTGCCTTGTACTTCTAACTAATATATGGCACCTGCTACATGAGATTTCTCTCTGAGTGTGCCTCAGGTATCTCGGATTTAACATTTCCGAAGTTAAAATTTTATTTCCTTTACCCCACTGCCAAATATGTTTCTTCTACAGTCATCCTCATCTCATTAAATGACTTCTTCATCCATACAATTGCCTAAGCCAGGATGCTGTGATTTATTTGTGATTCCAACATTTGCTCCCTTCTAAACAGCTAATCAAATTTAATATCAAAATATCCTGACTCCTCTCCCAAATTGCCAAAATGCCTGCCGGTCCTCCAAATTAAAACTGAACAGGCTGGTGTTCACAACGGATGATAGAAGGTAGAGGATAGGACATAGGCTGCAACTGCTGAACTTGACCCAGACCTAGAACCAGCTTCACTTGTAGGGACATTTAGTCACCTTGATGCAGCTCAGATATTTCACCTGAGAAACTCTGTTTCTGCACCTTGTCCAAACCACTTCTTGTCTTACACCAAGGAGACATATTGGTCACTTCGTTGCTAAAATAACTTAAGTAGAATCATGGAGTCTTAGGGTTCTGGAGTTCAACGAGTTGTTCTCCAGCACCTCAGACTTCTGAAGTGTCAGAATAAAGAGAGCCTGAACTCAAAAGAAGCCCATTGCTTGGGTTTGTTGCCATGACTCTGAGAATAACACTGGCTTCTCAGCAACCCCCACCAAGAAGATTAACAATTGCTGGTCTGTCCTTTTGGCTTTATCACTTCAGTATGGTGTTCCCAAAACTAGCTTCTCATCTCTATCCCCAAGGCTGTCACAAGAACACATCTTGCTTAGGTAGATCATTAAATTAGAAACAGGCTCAAGCCTTAAGGGCATCCAGTGGTAGACTCCAGAACTTTCTGCTGTAACTAGGTGAACCACCTGCCTTGGTTTGCGCAGGTGATTTGTATATGATATTCTGGGGTTATTTATTAATATATTACCAAAGATATCTCACAAGTACCCCAAACTGAATAATGAATGATATGAAAGCACAAAGAATAGCTCGCACACACTGCGTCAGCGTTTCTAGTTGGAGGATGAACTCAGATACTGGGGTAGCACAACCAACACTTTGAAAGATTACCCTAGTTAGCATTATACATACACAATCTTGGATATTGATCTCAATATCCAATAGCAGCCACAAAGTGAATTATTTAAATCATTTTACCACATTTAAATAATTTTATTTAGATAAAGTTATAAATGCATTTAATAAATTATTTTAATGCTGGCTTTATAATTCAAAGAGTAGTTACATTGTGGTAGTGTTAGAATCACCATCAATAACTACAGAAGAAGAAATAGTTATATGAATACATTGCCTTTGTATAGTGGATACTATATCAAGATTTTTGTATGAATTATGTCATCTGAAAAGTACAATTATTGTTAGCTAAGTAAAGATGTCCCCTCTATATCTTGGAAACAGTTTAGAGTATTATCAGAGTTTTACATTTTAATGTGTTTATTTATAAGAAGAGATTATGCTACAGAAGCACTTACAGCAGTGTGTGTGTGTGTGTGTGTGTGTGTGTGTGTGTGTGTGTGTATGGAGAGAGAGAGAGAGAGAGAGAGAGAGATGTTTGCAAATGGAATGGGCTGAATCTGTGAAGCTGTAATCCCTTTCTTCTGTCTGTGAGTTCTGGCACATAAATTAGTATTGAGTAACAGCTAAACATTGTTTTAGATACCATCAAGTCTGTAAACATGAGGTGTGCAAAGTTAGCAAATCTCTAGGGGAGCAAACACTTGATCTTGGTCTCATTAGACACCTAATCAGATCAACTGAGATACCTGCTTTAGGTGGATTAATAATAATGCTTTACATTATTCTTCAAAGCTACAGTTAGCATAGCATGTCAATACATTTTAAGGATTTGGAACGTACATATATACATACATAAATATATACATTTATTTATTTATAGGCACACACAGAGTTTTAATTGCACATTTGTGTGTAGAGACTTAGTTAAGGTATTTCAATTAAATTAAGTTGCATGAATATTAGAAACTCAAAGATATGCATCTAGCATCTGCTAATAAGTATAATAAAACAAAAATTCTAAGCACTTTGAAAGCATTACTGTGAGTAATCTGAAGCCAGGTGATTGCAGCACTTAGTGACCGATAAGTGGGCCCAGAAAACCCTGTAAATAAGCCCTTAAATTTAGATGAAGCTTTTACCTTTTCAACACTCTTTTGAACACATTATTTTATTTTATCCATTAAATTCGCTTACAATGATTTTTGAGACTGTTATCATTCCTATTTTACAGACAAATCCAAAGAAAACCATTTTCTTAAATTTTGTACAGAACCCCTAATTAAGTGTAATACTTTCATATATATTATTTCCATTATTTTTGAACTTGATTCAAATAGAAACTTTTTCATATGTCATTTTATTTGGAGTCTCACTGCAGGTAAGTGGAAAGCAAAGGTGTTCTGTAAAGGGTGAGGGTGGGAAGGTCCCTCCAAGTCCCATTCTTGTGCCACTCCCCTTGTCGCAGCACACACCCCGAGGCTTCTCTGGGGAACATCCAAAACAGACATCCTATAAACATTTTTTAAAACTACATCTTTAGATTTTAGTAATCTTGAAAGGAAGTCATATACCTTACAATAAACAACCTAAGAAACAGTTTTTGTGATAGCAATCCTCTTGTTTAAAAGCAGTAGTTCAAATATGGCATACAGACCTTGAGCCTTGGGGTTATGATCTTTGTCCATTACTCTTCCACAGTTTGAGAAGTTAAAAAAATTGTGTTTCCCCATGATTAGGTGACTGAGAAAATCTGAAAAGAGCAGACCTCTATTTCTGCAGGTCTGTATGGCACTAATTTGGACACATGGTAGCACTGTCTACCCCTCTCTTCTGTCCATTGGAGATCTCCAGCAGGCAGCTTAGTCCCACTTTGGTTAGAGGGAGCAAAAGATCTTTCTTTACTTTTGCAGCTTGACCTTCCAACTGCTTGAGAGTAGTCTGCTTTTATGAGTGAGTTTAAAGTATCTTGAGCTATAAAATAGGGGGCTGGTCCATTGGGGATGAGCCTTGGATAGCAGAAGAGCCTCGTTCTCTTCTGCAATATTGAATAGACGGTCTGGTCACTGTTGCCCAGTGCCCTCAATGAACAGTATCCAGAATGAAGACTAGATCTTAAGCTTCATACCACTCACTGGAACTGCTAGTAGACAGAACCTTCACAAGCATCATCTGCAATATTCATTAGAGTGGCCTTTCTGTTCTCCCTCATCCGCTTCCTGTCCCCTTGTATGGAGACAGAGGATAATATAAAACCTACCCTCTAGCTGTGCATTCAAATTATGGTCAATTATTTAGACCAAAAACTTTCAAAGATTATGCTGAAGAATGCCTCATTTACTTCCTGTTTTTACCATGGTCCCCTTCTTCCCAAATCAGTCACTTGTTCGATATCAGCTTTCTGGGATGGTAAAAAAGGAGAACCACCACGTATGTGGAAAAGGATTTTAGGAGTGAGATAGCACATAGATTAATACTTTGACATGTTGTTTTGCCAAATATCTATTTATTACCTATCTCTACCTACCTACCTACCTACCTACCTACCTATCTACCTATTATCTATGTGTATCTATCTATGCAAAGCTACTATCTTGATTTAATTAATGAAATTAGGTACGAATTATTTTCCACTAGGAAAGAAATGTTTATCTAAATTAAATTAGTAATATTAAGAATTATTTTTACTCATATATAATTCACTATAATAGAGAGTATCTAAAAGGTGGGTATTAATAGGTATTAAATTTATTGAGCATCTTTACAATGCATTAGAGACTTAACTATCATGTTTTAATCCTAAGGAAATATCTGTAAATTTGGGCAACTAAATAGACTCTTAAGTGTCAAAATAATTCCAGATGGCAGAGTGGGTGGGGAGATATTCTTGGGCAATCTGTCAACTTGGTATTCTCTTATGTCACTTTGTTTATCTATTTTTTAAAGCTTGCTCTGATTATAGATGACATAGTGACAGTAAAAGCAAAAGCAGTAGTGCTATTCTCACAGGATCTTGAAAATCTGATGCTATAATATGAAGCAGAAAATCAGTTTGGAGAGTCTAGGATATAAAATAAGTTGAAAGAGTTAAAGAGAAAATGTAAATTCTGAATTGTTTACTATTCGCTTCCCTGAAGTTTTATGTTATTGAACATGTCTGATTGTTTCCATTATGTCACTTTCACTGGACATGTGCATACAATGCTATCTTGTTCTCAAGATCCCAGTCTGTCCTTTTTTCTGTTTGTACAATAAAATAGTATATACCCCTAATGCTATCTTTACTCTGGGTAACTTTTTATTCAGAGTAAAAGCTCTGAATCACCCATTAGAGCTCAGTATTTGCTGCAGAATCACAGAAGGCATCTTTGTACAGCAACATCAGTGGACCTCCTTACCTAAGCACTAAATAGTTTCTAAGTGTAATAAAAATCACCACCATTTATAATGCAGCATTCAACATCCCTACCACACCACCCTTTCATATCATATTGCTTTCAATTACATGGAGGTTATATATACAATATCAGATAAATTTAATGTCATTAATCCTGAAATATCTAGAATGATCAACAGAAACATAGTTCTAGGTCAGAAAACATTCTGAGTACTTAAAGTTTAATCATCTCAGGAATTCTCATCTGTCTCATTCACTTGGTATATTTTTAACATAACGAATTTTATATCCCCCTTGAAATTAGTAGAGATACTAGTTAAAATGTAATATCTTTGACAATTGAAAATACTGGAGGATCTTCAGATCACTGGTCAAAACATCACTTAGTTTATATATCACAGGACATGATGACATAGAAGACACAGTTAGAAATGACTCAAGATTCATAATTAACCTATATGCTCATTAAAATAAAATAGGTTTCCTTTGATTTTCCCTTCCTTTCCTGAGATTGGTCATCAGAGAACACTGAATGTTTCAAAGTAGCTGAATTGTGTGGTTAGGAAACCACAGCATTGAAAACAATATGTATTCATTACCATGTAGCACAGATTCATGATAGGATCATTTTAATGTTTGCTTAAATATTAAAATAAGATTTGTTTTGCGAAATTTGTATTTATTTACAACATTTTAGATTCACATCTATTATGCATAATTAACTAAAACCGTACATGCTTTGAGATCATGCTTTGAGAAAGAATGTGTCAGTTCAGGACATCATTTAAATATACAGGCTTTATGAGTTCTCAAGACGTTAAAGTCATTCAAGTATTTTGAGCATTTTGAAAGACAATACATACAGTGTTTAAAGGTCCAAATCTTCATATAATATTGCATTCTTTAGTGACTGATCATTATATTCAAATATACTGAAGTGATTTAAAGTTACCAGTTATCTGACAATGCTAATATATGTCAGATAATGTATAAACAAATAAGATTAACTTTAAAATAATTTGATTCAAGCAATATAAGTTGCCAAAATGAAGCCATTAAGTCATTCATTCAACAGTTATTGAGTGTTTATTATGTCAGTCTGTACACACACAAAGATGAGCACACAAACCCTAACAATAAAACAACTCTGAATAATGAATAACTCTGTCCTTTTCCTCAGTGTCAGAGTAAGTGGCAAAGAAATAATACAATAAAATAAAGTGATACATGGAATAAGCAGTCTTTTCCACAAATGGTGCTGGGACAAGTATAAACAATGTAGGCATTTTGGAAATAGGTCTTTTCTCAAAAGGCTAAACATCTTACTATATGATTTAGTAATGCATCTACTAATTATGTATCCAGGAGAATGAAAACACACAGCCACAAAAACTTGTGCATATATTTTCAAAGCAGCATTATTCATAATAGTCCCCAAATGACAACAGTTCAACTATCTATCTAACTATCTATCTATCTATCTATCTATCTATCTATCTATCTATCTATCTATCATCTATCTATCATCTATCTATCAATCATTTACCTACCAATCAATCAGTTTATCTACCTACCTATCTACTATCTATGTGGAGAGAGAGAGAGACATAAATGTATCATATCTATGCAATAGAATATTAACTTCATTTTCAGATTAGTCAAGGTGAATAATTGACCTTGTATCTTCCAACATTACTTAACTCATTTATTAGTTTGAATAGTTTTTTTTTTTAAGCAATTCCTTAGGATTCTCAACATACAAAATTGGATGTCTGAAATAGAGACAGTTTTATATATTCTTTTGTAATAAGAATGCTTTTTATTTCACCCTTTGGCTATAATTTTACACATATTGTTGACTACCTGTTGTGAGTACATTTATCTTCTTCTTAATCATAGTGAGCAATTATTTAGTCTTTTGCCATTACTTATTGTGTTAATTATGGGTTTGTTTTGTTTTCATTTTTTCTTATCAGGTTTTGGAAATGCCCTTCTATTGCTAGTTTTTAAAAATTGTTTTATTATTAAGGCTGTAAATGCTTTTTCTGCAACAATTGAGATGATTATATTGTTTTTACCTTTATCCTATTGGTATGGTGTATTACATCAATTAATTTTCACATATTGAAACAAGATTGCATTACTGGGAAAATCTCATTTGATCACAGTGCATAATCTTTCCATATGTCACTGAATTTGGTTTGTTTGTATTTTTTGTGGGTTTTGCATCAATAGTCATAAGAGATATTAGTCTGTAGTGTTCAGTTCCTGTGTTATCTTTGTATGGTTTTGGTGTCAGGGTAATACAGACCTCATATATTGAGTTGGAAACTGTAACTTCCTCTTCTACTATTTTTTAAGAGTTTACTAGAAGCTGATATTTTTCTTTAAATGTTGGCAAATATACACCAGTGAGACTATCTGAGTCTAGGCGTTGTTTTGGCTTTTGTTTCATGTTTTGTAATTGCTAATTTAATCACTTAGTAGTCTATTCAGATTCTCTATTATTTCTTGAGTCAGTTTAGTAGTTTTTATAGTTCTAGGAATTGTCCATTTCATCTAATATATCTAATATTTAATTCTTTATTTGTACATAGTATTCCATTAAAATCTTGTTTATTGATTTAAGGTAGGTGATCATGTCCTTTCTTTAATTCCCATTGTTTGCAATTTGAACGCTCTCTCTTTTTTTTTCTGTTCAGTCTAACTAAAGATTTGCCACTTTTGATCTTTTCACAAACCACATTTTGGTCTAATTAGTTTTTCCCATTGTTTTTCTATTCTCTATTTTTGTTGAATTTTATTGAATACTATTGTTAAACTGCAATCATATTCAGTTTCAGTACTAGACTCAATACTTTTTAAAAGTTATTTTACATTATTAATGTTTTCTCTATGAATTGTAGTCTAGGCAATCAACAAAACAACAAATTAAGTCCCTATCTATAGCATTCGCCAATTTCTACAGTGTAAATATTCCTACCATGACTGCTTTATAGCTACCAAGGTGATATCACTGAATGTAAAACTTGGAAAAGATATGCACCAATATAGCATTATATAGTATATCCACGATATAGATACAAATGGTGTAAAAAACCTGAAAATACAAAAGAATATTCACATGTAGTAAAATAATCAGGAAGTGGTAAGTTTGGAACATTATCTTTGTTTCCAATTTAATTTTTAGTATATATTTTCATTTTTTATAATGGCTATTTGTAAAATCCAGCTTCCAAAATTTCTTAGTATTTCAAAAGCTAGCTCCAACACAGCATAGGTTACCGAAGCCTTCTTTTACTACCTCTTGTACAGTAAATTCACTAGCCTTGATTTCATTACACTTATTTATCAAACTAGTCAGGGGACAATCATAACTTCTTTGTGCTATTTTTTATTGTGTCTCTCTAATTATATCACATGTTTTTGGCTAGGGAATCATATTTACACATATTTATGTTTTATACTTAATCTGTCATAGACCTTATCCATAGCTAATATTTATCTTTTCCAAAGAGAAGTTTCCAAAGAAGCTACTGAAAACCACAGATCTTTCTATATAGAAAGAATGTAGTAGCATATAAAGACTAAAAAAAAAGTTATAAAGAATAACCAGATCATCTGTCAACTATTGCTGTATCTTATATATTTCAAATTATAAATGAAAAGGCAAGCAGATGTTGAAAATATGTCTCAATGATAATAATAGCTTTACTAAGTACTTAAGATCTGACTATATATGCATATATACACATGTAGTATATATACCTATTTCATTATGATAGCAAACCTCTGCGTTAGCTATTACCATTCTGACAAAATGTTTAAATATATAATACTAAGACTTTCCTCAAGTTTACACATCAAATCAGTGACAGAGTATTTAAATTTTCATCTAACTATATGAAAATATGTTTTCTTCAGTACTGTACCACACTGCTTTCCCGTTATATCTTATAGACATCTGTTTTTTCTTTTTCTTTCTCTATTCTCTGTTTACAGACATGTTAATGATTTCAACAAAGGATTTAAAATGTCCCACCCAACTGTTAATCCAGTGGAGCCTGTGTGGGATATTGCTATTGCAAAATAGCAACAATTTTACTTACAGTTCCTGAGAATTCCTCCACAGTTCTTTGACATTTTCCCCAAGCATTAGATTATATAAGTAACATTTAAATAATTCTAAAATAAACTACTTAGAAAATGTATTTTCTCTAGACATTTAGCATGAAATTGAAAATTATCAGAGATAGTAATTAAAATGAAGAGAGGCAGAAAGGAAAAGATAAAAGGAGATGGAGAGATAAAGATGGAGATAGCAAAGAGAAAGAGAAAGGAATTGATTGATTTACTTTCTAAACTATGGAACAATGTGGAAAAGTCTAGAAATAAACATTTGGCATGAGTCCTGTGCCAAAATCTGAATTGTTGTTGTGGCTACAAATATGAGAAACTCGGATCCCCTGTTGTAAGGAGCATAGTTAATGAGGGCTCCATCATCTATCCTTCAGGATCTACCTCCATATTCAAATGGATCCCCCCCTTTCCATAGTTCCTAAGGAGGGAAATAGCACAGGAATAGTTGCTAATGGAGACCCAGGGGAAACACAGGGCTCGTCCAGCAGGAAACTTCAACTCAAGCCTCCACTTGACTGTACATTTCTTAGAACCATCCTACAGTTCTACATTCTACCTAATTTATCCTCCTTCCTTTCCTCTTGACTCAGGTTTCATGCCCGCATATAGGTGCAAAGTCTCTTCCCTCCTGCTCCGCTCTCCAGGTTTCAGTCTGTCTCTTACACATCTGATTAATTCTCAGCATCTGCTTCTTGGCAGTCATGAAAACACTGTCGTTGGCCCTCTCACATATGTCAACTCATCCAACAAACCCAAATTTCTGAAAGATTGGTGTAATCAATATTTGACAGTTAAAAATGAAAAACTAAATCACCTAAATTCACACTGCCAACAATGATTAGAGCTGAAATTTACATTTGGTTTTGATGGACTTTGACTTCCACAATCTTTCTGCAAGGAATTTTAGAAGCATAATTCTGTTGGAGATTAATTTTTTATAAAAGTATTTATGAAACTTTAAGCATATGTGTCTTAGTCGGTTTGGACTGTTACAATAACAAATTGTCATACACTGAGTGGCTTATGAACAGTAGAGATTTATTTTTTGCAGTTTTAGAGGCTGAAATCCTGAGATCAAAATGGCTGCAGGGTTGAGTTCTAGTAAGGCCTTCTTCCAGATT
Source organism: Cacajao melanocephalus (assembly GCA_963573385.1). Classification (NCBI taxonomy): domain Eukaryota; kingdom Metazoa; phylum Chordata; class Mammalia; order Primates; family Pitheciidae; genus Cacajao; species Cacajao melanocephalus. The sequence continues at coordinate 57,643 of CAUYLG010079129.1, read as the reverse complement.
GTGGATTGCCAAGTTCTCTTTGTATCCTGACAAGGTGGAAATCAGCTAAGAGAGCTCTCTGGGGTTCCTTTTAGAAGGGCACTAATCCCATCAGTAGCATTCTACTGTCATGAATTTATCTAAACCAGATTACCTCCCAAAGATTCTACTTCCTACTATCCCTACTATCATCATTTTAGAGGTTAGGACTTAAACATATGAATTTGGAGGTAGAAAGATAAGTATTCTGTTCATTGCCAATTGCTATGTTGAAGTAAAAATAATAATATAAATTTAATTTGGTTCCTAGAGTCCAAGTATTGTGTTTCTCTTGACTCATGATTTTATTTGCCATTGGATATATAATTGCACAACTGAAGAATTAAGTATGCAAAAGAAATTTATATTTAATTTTGGCAAGACAGAGGTAGTATTGGTTTTGTGGTGCACATAAATTATAACAAAATATTATGAAATTTTCTAAAGACAGATTAATCTTATCTTTTCATGAGTATGATATCATGTTCATCAACATTAATCAATCCATTAGTGAGGTTATAGGCTGTAGTGTCATCTTCATCTTCACAACAAAGCATTCCCATCACAAAAGATGATTAGCATTGTCCAGAATAGGTAATAACAAAAGGTTGACTTCTTTTTCCAATATTCCTAGTTATGGGCCATAAAAAGGCCATTAAGTATCAACTATTGCAGCTACATTGATAAAATTAGCATATATCATTTACCCAATAAGGAGCTGAAGTTGGGTACATATCTGTATGCTATAATGACTCAAAATTATTTATTTTTTTACTGAACTAAAAAAGCAAATGCTATAATTAAAAAATTATGAATAGTTTAAGAATCTCCTCTGAACTGAGCCCTATAGTTTACTACCAACTTTTAAAATTGTCGTGTCTGCTTCTTCCTTCAAGAAATTTTTTCAGACTTCGTCAGCGTTCTCCAAAGAGACAGAACCAACTGGATGTGTGTGTGTTTGTGCGTGTATGTTTGTGTGTTTGTGCGTATGTATGGAGAAAGAAAGAGAGAGGAATATATTCATTTTAAGAATTTGGTTCAATCACAGAAAAGGACTAGTTCAAAATCAGCTTGTGAACTGGTAGGGTGGAGACCCACAGAAGAGCTCATGCTATAGCTGAATTCTGAAGGCTGTAAGGCCACATAAAATTCACCATCACAAGTCCACCCCCTTTCAACATGGCACCTCTACACATTTATGTAAAGCATACTAATCTCCATGTGAAGAAAATAACGTCATACTTCTGCTGCACATGATAAAACTGTCTAGAGTACAAGCAAAAAATGTACAATCCCTTTCTCAGAAGAAGAAAGTAAAATGTATGTTTGGGACATAGTTACTCTTCTTGATATTCTACAGTTTAAATACTATAACGTAAAATTAACAATACTTAAACACTATGATATTAAGTCAATGCACATTATGCTACATTAGAGTGGGTATTTGCTTTTTACACATTCCCCCACAAACATATTGATAACTAAATACAGAAGAAATACTCATGATAATTTTAGTCCTTATTTATGTAATTATTTATACAATGAACCTGGTATTTATAACCACCAACTTTCATTATCCATTCTATCTGTATTCTTTTTTTTATTTTTTTAAACTGTCTTGCTCTTGTCACCCAGGCTGGAGCAGTACAATGGCATGATCTCGGTTTACTGTAACCTCCACCTTCTGAATTCAAGCGATTCTCCTAAATCAGCCTCCTGAGTAGCTGGGATTACAGGTGCCCACCATGATACCTAGCTAATTTTTTTGTGTTTTTAGTAGAGATGGCGTTTCACCATGTTGGCCAAGCTGGTCTCAAACTCCTGACCTCAGGTGATCCACCTGTCTCAGCCTCCCAAAGTGCTAGAATTACAAGTATGAACCACCACGTCTAGACTTGTATATAATCTTTTATCTTAACAAGCACCTCAGCTGGTCATGGTTCTTTGTCTGGTGGAGTGACCCAAATCTTTGTTCTTGAAGGATACGGGACATCGATAGTTCTCTCTGGATTATGTCAGTGTAGTTTTTCACTAACTTAATTGCTGGGCATGGTAATGCTAACAGATGCCCTAAGGAATCTCTTGCATTCTATTCCTGATCTTCCTTACCTCCATTGTGGAGCAGAAGTTCAATTTATCCTCGGTAGTCAAGTTCAATCACCTAAGCCCGTACTGTATCCCCTTCTTTCCCTGTTGATTTTGAGGAATGAAAGCCCAGATTGAGCATGTGACAGTCATAACTTCTACTTCAATGAAAGTATTGCCATTTCTCCAAGCAGAATCATTCCTTCCTTTGGAATTAAGACCTCTAGGCTAACAGAGTTTGAGGCAGTGGATACAGAAAGCAAAAACTTTGCTACTGAGTCAGTATGGATGATTGTGAGTGGTTTCATTTCCACTTTCACTCCTGCATACCTGGAACCATGAATTGCGGCTATAATGAATACAGCGTTTACCAATGGCTCTTACCTTACTAGTCAGAGGAGAAGTTTAAGGAGTGTATTAGTCTGTTTTCACACTGCTATAAATAATTACCTGAGAGTGGGTAATTTGCAAAGAAAGATGTTTAATTAAATCACAGTTCTGTATGGCTGGAGAGGACTCAGAAAACTTACAATCATGGCAGAAGGCAAAGAGGAAGCAAGCATGTCTTACTATGGCAGAGCAGGAGAGACAGCTAAAGGGGAAGTACTACACACTTTCAAACAACCAGATCTCCTAAGAACTCACTCATGAGAGCAGTGAGAAGGAAGTCTGCCCCCATGATTCAGTCACCTCCCATCAGGCCCCTCCCCTGACATGTGGGGAATACAACTCAAGATGAGATTTGGGTGGGGACACAGAGCCAGATCATATCAAGGAGGTTAGGTAATAAATTGTGTTTTAGCACAAGTTATCTTACTGTGGGCCCAGTGGACACTGAAATCATCTTTTTTCCCCCTAATTCTTGAATGATAAATAGGAGTCGCTAGAATCCTCAAATAGTTTCCCTAACCTATGGAATGAGGGCTAATATAATGAGAAAGGTCAAATAGAGGCCACTAGAACTGCCTCTACCTAAGAAAATAGCAAACAAAAAGCAATTTCACATTCCTGGAAAGATTGCAGAGATCTATGTCATCATCAAGAACTTGAAAGATGCAGGGGTGGTGATTTCCACCCCATCCTCATTCAACCTTGCTATCTGGCATATGCAAAAGACAGACGAATTTTGGAGAATGACAGTGACTTATTATAAGCTTAACCAAGTAGTGACTCCAATGGCAGCTGCTCTACCAGATGTGTTTTTATGGCTTGAGCAAATTCTCACATTCTCTAGCACTTAGTATATAGCTATTGATCTGGCAAATGCTTTTTTCCACACCTCTGTTAACAAAGACCACCAGAAACAGTTTGCTTTTATCTGGTAAAGTTGACAATACACCTTTACCATTTTATGTCAGAAATGTATCTACTCTCTGGCTTTATGTCAAAATTTAATTCTCAGGGGTCTTGATCAACTTTCCCTTCTATAAGATATAGATGATATTACTTTGACAACACTGGCCTCTGAACAAGAAGTAGCAACTACACTATACTTATTAATAACACATTTGTATGTAAAAGGGTAAAAAATAAATCTGACTCAAATTCAAGGGACTTACTTCTCAGTGAAATTTCTATGGATCCAGTGGTGTGACGCATGTTGAGAGAGCCTGTAAAAGGTGAAGGATACATGATTGAATCTGGCCCTTACTAAAACCAATAAAAGAGACACAATGCCTGGTGAGACTCTTTGGATATTGGAGGCAACATATGGCTCATTTGAGTGTGTTGTCTCACCAAGTGACACAAAAAGCTCCTGATTTTCAGGAGGCTGGAATAAAAGAAGGCTCTGAAACAGACCCAAGCTGTATTGCAAGCTGTACTGCTCCATGGGCTATATGATCCAATAGATCAAATGGTGTGTGATGTGTCAGTGCCAAATAATGATACTGTTCAGAGCCCTTGGTATGCCCTTACCAATGAATCATACTGCAGTATTTTAGAATCTCAGAACAAATTTTTGGAATTCTCTGTGACTAGCTGCTTTTCTTTTGAAAAGGAGCTTCTGGTCTGCTACAAAGCAATAATAGAGGCTGGACGCCTAACCATAGGACACCAAATTATCATGTGACCTGAGCTGACTGTTATGAACTGGGTGTTATCTGACCCCCATAGGCCATAAAGTTGGGTGTGCACAGCAGTCCTTCATCATCAGATGTAAGTCCATATATATTATTTGGCCTCAGCAGGCCCTGAGAGCACCAGCAAATTGCAAAACTAACAGGCTAAAATGCAGCCCGGCACAGTGGCTCATGCCTGTAATCCTGGCACTTTGAGAGCCTGAGCAGGCAGATCACAAGATCAAGAGTTTGAGACCAGCCTGGCCAACATGGAGAAACCCCATCTCTACTGAAAATATAAAAATTACGTGAGCGTAGTGGCCTGCACCTGCAGTCCCAGCTACTTGGGAGGCTAAGCCAGGAGAATAGTTTGAACCCAGGAGGTGAAGGTTGCAGTGAGCTGAGATCGTGCCACTGCACTTCAGCCTGGGTGACAGAGCAAGGCTCCATTTCAAAAAAAAAAAAAATGAGGCTCAAATGCTTATAAACCCGACTTCTGCTGTACCTTCTCTCTCCATACTTCATGGGAAGTACTCTACAAACAGACAGAGGATGAGAAAACTTAGACCTGATATACAAATGATTCTATACACTATGCCAGCACCTCCTGAAAGTGAACAGTTGCAGTACCAGAGCTTCTTCATGAGATACCTGTTGTATTAATCAGCATTCTCTAGGGGGACAGAACTAATGGGATATATATATACGTGTATATATATATATATACACACACACATATATATATATACGTATATATATGTGTATATATATATACACGTATAAATATGTGTGTGTGTGTATATATATATGTGTGTATGTGTGTATATATTTGTGTATGTGTGTATATATATATATATATATATATATGGTAATATATTAAGTATAAACTCACACAATCACGAGGTCCCACAATAAGCTTGTCTTCAGGCTGAGGAGCAACAAGAACCATTCTGGCCTGCCTGGCAGCTGATTAGATTGTGCCCACTCAGATTAAGGGTGGGTTTGCTTTTCTTAGCCCACTGACTTAATGGTTAATCTCCTTTGGCAAAACCTTCACAGACACAGCCAAGATCAATACTTTGGATCCTTCAATCTGATCAGGTTGACACTCTGTGTTAACTGTCATATCCATGAAGGACAGTGGTGAAAGGAAACCCTCATACTGGACAGAAGTTTGAGGAGTGTACCAGGTTGCTCATTATGCTTGGAAGAAAAGAAAGAGTCAATCATGTCATTATATACTGACTCATGGCTGTGGCCAGGACTTGAGTTATTTGGCTGAATGGTCAAGGACTTAAAAGGAACATGGTTAGAAAACTGATGACAAAGAAACTTATGAAAGAGGCATGTGAATAGACCTCTCTTAATGGATAAAAAACATAAAGATATCTGTGTTTATGGTAATTTTCACCAAAGGGTGACTAGGTTGTGGATAATTTAAATAATCAAGTGGATAGGATAACCCATTCTGTAGATATCAGTCAGCCTCTTTCTCTAGCCATCCCTCACATTATCTAATGGGCTCATGAGCAAAGTGGCCATGGTGGTTGGATAAAGGTGATACATGGGTTGAGTAACGTGGACTTCCACTCACCCAAACCAACCAGACTGAAGCTATGGCTGAGTGTCTAATCAGCCAGCAGGAGAAACCAGCACTGAGCCCTTGATATGGCCTCATCCTCCTGGTGGATCAACTGGATACTTAGTGGCAGGTTGCTTACATTGCACTGCTTCCAGCATGGAAGGGACAGTGTTCTGAACTGAAATAGACACATACTCTGGATAAAAATTTATCCACCCTGTACAGCATGTTTCCACCAAAACTACCATTTGTGCACTTACAGAATACCTATCTGCTGTCCTGATATTTCACACTGCATTGCTTCTGATCAAAGAACTCACTTCACAGCAAATGAAAGTGTGGCAATGTCCCTTGCTCATGGAATTCACTGGTCTTAATATGTTTCTCACTGCTCCCAAGCAGCTGGCCTGACAGAAGAGTAGAGTGGCCTTTGAAGACACAGTTACAGTGTCAACTTGCTGGCAATACACTACAGGGTAGGGGTAAGGTACTCCAGAAGACTTATGCACTTTGAATTGGTGTCCAATATAATTGTCTTACCCCAAGCATTCCTATATAGTTACACTTAGAAATGTTTTAGCAGGCTGACTTCCTTTAGAGCTTATCTATGAAAAAGACTATATGCCCAAAAGTTTGTCAATGTTTATAGTTAGGCAAGTATGTTACAATCTCACCATAATTCTTGGGTGGCTACTGTGTAATAGGCATCTCCTTATTGGAAGCCACAGAATGGCATAGGAAGACTCTGGAATTTATTCGAATGCTAGTTCCAGCACATTTTAATGGTGAAATTTTGGGCAAGTCCAATGTGAATATGAGACTATATCAATATCTAAACCCTATTTGATTTTCTCTTGCTCTTTCTCTAACTTCTTCTTCTTTTTTTCTTTCTTCTGTCCTTCTTTTCTTACCCACTTTTCATTTCTAGTTAGTATCAGTTATACACGTGGCCCTGTATTCAGTGCAATGAATTAAAAATTTAACTAACTTGGCTTGCTTCCTGTAATGTTAGGCAGGGACATTTGTGTATAAACTAATAAATCTAATGAAATTATAAGTGCAGTAACATCGCTAGTGAATACACATTTTAGAAGGACAAATGCAGATGCAATCAACTTCGCAAATTGCAAGAGTGATGCCAAGAAAATATGGAAGAGCAAACGGAATTTGAACTGGAATTGAAACAGTGGCAGATGACTTCTAGAGGCTATAAGGCAATTTAATGGGGATGCTTTACTTGCTATACTGATTTTTTGAAATTGGTTAAGAGAAGTAGAAATTGATTCAGTCAAGCAACATGGAAAAAGTATTATTTTTCTCCCAAAATAAAAATATTTTGAAGTGACAAAAGGACACTTCCTTGAAGCAGGCTGTTTCAGAGTTAGCGAACTCAGTGAAGCCCCGGTAAAAATACTAGAGAGAAGGAATTCTGATGCCGTGTAAAATGTGAGCTCTCCAGGCTGAGGAGTAACCAAAGCCGTTCTGGTCTCCCTGGCAGCTGATTAGACTGTACCCATTCAGATTAAGTGTAGGTCTGCCTTCCCCAGCCCACTGACTCAATGGTTAGTCTCCTTTGGCAACACCTTCACAGACACACCCAAGATCCGTATTTTGTATTCTTCAACCCAATCAAGTTGACACTCTTGATTTTTCTCTGTTTAATATGAATAAACAGAGAAAAATCGCTGTTTAATACAAATAATTGGATAATTACTACGTCACATGATAAGTGCAACAACCACAGCAAGATTATGCAATGTTATGAAGATGCAGATGAAGGAGTCACACTGGATATCCTAGAACAGGTAATGCATAAGCTGAGTTTTAAAAGATGAATATGAATTAGAAAGTTCAGCATATAAGGATAGTCAAATACAGCAGCAGGCTGCAACTTTGTAGCAAGAGAGTGTCCAGAAAGAGTTTCTGGATCTGTGATAGGAGATGAAGTTAAGAAGAGAAGCAGATAATTAAGGGCCAGTTTGTCATACAGTAGTCCCCTCTTTATCCACAGGAGATATGTTGCAAGGCTTTCGTGGATGCCTGAAGCTAGATAATACAGAACCCTACATATACGGTATTTTTTCATATATATGTACCAGTGATAAAGTTTAATTCATAAATTAGGTAAGAGATTGTAAGAGATTGCCCACAATAACTTGTAACAAAATAGAACAACTATACTAACATGCTGTAATAAAAGTGACATAAGGATTACATGATCACAAGCTTTGTGATGCTGTAGTTAATCTGGTAATAGAGAATGCTATGAAGTGAGTAAGTATACAACGTGTATATGCTGAACAAGGGGATGATTCACGTCCCAGGTGAGGCAAAGCTGGGCAGCACAAGAGATCATCACACTGCTCAGAATTGTGTGTAATTTAAAACTTATAAATTGTTTATTTCTGAAATTTCCCACTTAATATTCTTGGACTGAGGTTGACTATGTGTAACTGAAATCTTGCTAAGTGGAACCTTGGAAAGCAGGGACTACTGTACTGATGAATTTGAATTTTATAAAAGTAAAGGGAAATGTGTGTTATTTGGGCTATACTTTTAGAGGCTTCTATATTCTGGACAAGTTTTCTTGTGGTCTTGGTCCTCCATGGGTTTATCTCTGCTCTTGGTATCTTCAGTTGCAATTATCAGCTCTCCCTAAAGTAATTTTCCTGGACTGTCCCTGGCTAACCCAGTCCAGAATTTTGTGAGTACTCAGTTGGCTCATTTTGGTCTCAGTGGGCTAATGTTGTCATATCCAATATGGTATCATTGGTTCGAGTTCAGGTACTGTATATGACTCTGTGGCAGATGACTCTTGCTGCTATATGGCATAAGGAAGTAAGTTTCAAGATAATCTGACACCTGCGGATCAATGCTACTTTCCTCACAAAAGAAGAATTTTTCTATCACTAGAATTAAAACTAAAGCTGAGCACATTTGAGTCTTAAAAAAAAAAAAAATCTCTGATTTACTTTTTCATCAGGATATTCTATAGTTACCACACCTGGACGTCATTTTCAGTGAACAGAGTAATTCTGGAATTTTTTTAACCAAATGGCAATAGGAAAGATTAGCCATAAATATTTTGCTTTGTTGCTATATCTCAGCCTGGATATTTCAGGTCAGAAATTGTGTATTACATATATACCATGAAAGAAAAAAGATAAATGATTTATAATATTTATTCTGACTCTGATTCATTTTCATCTTATTTCTTTTTATTTAGAAAATGAAAAACAAACAAAAACATCTTAGTATCATCCTACTCTTTATATACCTAATTAGAGCTACTCAAGTCATTTTCTGGCAGTGCTTTCTCTGATTCAATTCCAGAAAACATGCATAATTATCAAGGTAGTTTCCACTTTCCTAATTTTTTAAATTTAGCAAATTAATCTAAGTTCAAGATTTTCAAATCTATTTCATACATAATGAGGAGATGCCTATGAAGTGTTAATATTCTCCTCTTCTGAGGACACTACAGAAAGGAACTACGTTAACTTACCTAGGGAAAAAAGGCTTATAGAAAGACTTTAACAGACATTAGAAAGTAGAAGTTTTTTAAAACAAGTGATTTTTAGGGAATTATTTATTCTATTTTTTGTAACTTTTATGTTCTGGGGTACATGAACAGAGTGTGCAGGTTTTTTACATAGGTAAACATGTGTCATGGGGTTTGTTGTACAGATTATTATTTTATCACCCAGGTATTAAGACTAGTATCCATTTGTTATTTTTCCTGATCCTCTCCCTCTTCCCACCTCTACTCTTTGGTAGGCCCCAGTGTGTGTTGTTCCCCTCTATATGTCCATGTGTTCTCATCATTTAGCTTCCACTTATAAAAGTCAGAACAAGTGGTATTTGGTTTTCTGTTCCTGCGTTAGTTTGCTAAGGATAGTGTCCTCCAGCTCCATCCAAGTCCCTGCAAAGGATGCAATCTTGTTCTTTTTTTATGGCTGCATAGTGGAAATAATTTATTCTAAAAAATATTTGGATAGTGGGAATTATTTGCTCTAAAACATGGACGATGCAGATGAAAACTTCTGAAGATCATCGATGAAACTAGTCCTGACCTAGCCCTTTAAATTTAAATTACGCAGTTTTGCATGCTTTAACAAATTAGAAATTTTACAAAGAACTCTTAATGGACTTCAAACAAATGCCCTTTAAGAGTAAACTATCTGTCTTCGGTAGGAGCTCATCTAAGTGTGGAGCTCACCTGCATATTTCTTCATTTATTTGTTAAGTATTTATTCATCTTCTCAATTTCTTGCCTCTACTAGTTACTGAAGACACAAAAAGGAAATCACACAGTCTCTGATCTGAAATATTTCCGAGTCTACTGTAGAGGCAATTGGTTGGTAAACAAATAATTCCATGTAATGTAATGGCCCCATTTCTTGTTTGGATATAGACATTTGCAAAGACAAACTCACTCATCCCAACAGCTAAACTCAGATAAGTGACAAAATAGATTGTTAAAATTCCGTTATTGTCATGAAACACACTTTGCATTATTTTAATTATTTTTAAAACACTGAGATTTGTTTCATGGCTAAGGATGTTCTATCTTGGTGACTGGTTATCACTTATTGATTTTTGAATATTAAATAAGCTTTGCCTTCTTGGAATAAATCTCACTCAGTTATGATGCATTACATATTTTATATATTACTGAATACAGTTTGCTAATATTTTGTTAAGACTTTACATCTTTTCTCATGACAGTCTAATATTTTCATCTACTTTTGGTATTAAAGTCATGCTGGTTGTATCCATCTTCTGCAGGAGTTTTTGTACATTGGTATTACTTTTTAAATGCCCAGTGAAGTCATTCAAGCCCTGGCAATTTCTTAGTTGAATGATGTAAACTACAAGTATTTATTTCATAAATACGGTATCATTCTGATTATTTTTTAGTAAGAATAGAAAATTTGCCTCTTAATTTGTCCACTTCATCTAGGTTCTTAATGTGTGAATATAATGTCATCTACAATAATAGAATCAAATTAGAAATTGATAGCAGAATAGCATCGGGAATATCACAACACATGGAAATTGAACAACAAACTTCTAAAAATTGTATTGGTCAAACAGGAAATCTTATTAAAAAATACATGGAGATGAATAAATATGAAGGCACGACATCTAAAAATGTGTGGATAAACTTTGTTTGGATGAAATGACGTACACCTATTTTCCCTGTTTCAAACCCTCATATGCAACTATAAGTTCTGGAAGTGGCAAAAGAGACAAAACAAGAACTCTGAAAAGTAATTGAAAAAAGGCAGGGTGTGTGTCGTTCCAAAGGTTTCAACAGAGGGAAGGCATCTAGACCTAGCACTTTTCTTACCATTTAGTTGCAGACAACTAAAAAGAGCCTATCATTTTTCAAATTGGGCAGAGATATAACTAAAGAAACTAGGCGAAACAATTGACATATACAAAACACTACATTGGTGCAACTACAACAAAATACTGTTTTTCCCTTCATTAGTCCATGAAATATTCACAAAGATATACTATATCCTAGGCTATAAAACAAACATAAATCATTGTAAACTAATTGAAAAAAATTTTAAAGTGTATTCTCTTACCATAATAAAATCAAATGAGAAATCAGTAGTATAATGATAAAAGGAAAATTTCTCTTTTTTTTTTTATTACACTTTAAGTTCTGGGGTACACGTGCAGATCATGCAGGTTTGTTACATAGGTATACACATGCCATGGTGGTTTGCTGCATCCATCCCCCCATCATCTACATTAGGTCTTTCTCCTAATGTTATCCCTCTCCAGTCCCCCCACCTCCTGCTATCCCTCCCCTAGCCCGTCTATCCCCCAATAGGCCCCAGTATGTGATGTTGCCCTCCTTGTGTCCATGTGTTCTCATTGTTCAACACTCACTTATGAGTGAGAACATGTAGTATTTGGTTTTCTGTTCTGTGTCAGTTTGCTGACAATGATAATTTCCAGTTTCATCCATGTCCCTGAAAAGGACATTAACTCATCCTTTTTTATGGCTGCATAGTATTTCATGGTATATATGTGCCACATTTTCTTTATCCAGTCTATCTTTGATGGGCATTTGGGTTGGTTCCAAGTCTTTGCTATTATGAACAGTGCCGCAGTGAACATACATGTGCATGTGTCTTTAAAGTAGAATGATTTATAATCCTTTGGGTATATACCCAGTAATGGGATTGCTCGGTCAAATGGTATTTCTGGTTCTAGATCCTTGAGGAATCGCTACACTATCTTCCACAATGGTTGAACTAACTTACTGTCCCACCAACAGTGTAAAAGCGTTCCTATTTCTCCATATCCTCTTTAGTATCTGTTGTCTTCTGATTTTTTAATGACTGCCATTTTAACTGGCATGAGATGGTGTCTCAATGTGGTTTTGATTTGCATTTCTCTAATGACCAGCAATGATGAGGTTTTTATCATGTGTTTGTTGGCCACATAAATGCCATCTTTTGAGAAGTATCTGTTTATATCCTTTGCCCACTTTTTGATGGGGTTGTTTTTTTCTTGTAAATTTGTTTAAGTTCTTTGTAGATTCTGGGTATTAGCCCTTTGTCAGATGGAGAGATTGCAAACATTTTCTCCCATTCTGTAGATTGTCTGCTTGCTCTAATGCTAGTTTCTTTTGCTGTGTAGAAACTCTCAACTTTAATCAGATCCAATTTGTCAATTTTGGCTTTTGTTTCCAATGCTTTTGGTGTTTTAGTGATGAAATATTTGCCCTTGCCTATGTCCTGAATGGTATTGCCTAGGTTTTCTCCCAGGGTTTTTATGACTTTAGGTCTTACATTTAAGTCATTAATCCATCTTGAGTTAATTTTTGTATAAGATATAAGGAAGGGATAGAATTTCAGCTTTCTGCATATGGCTACCAGTTTTCCCAACACCATTTATTAAATAGAGAATGCTTTGCCCATTGCTTGTTTTTGTCAGGTTTGTCAAAGATCAGATGATTGTAGATGTGTGGTGTTATTACTGAGGCCTCCGTTCTGTTCCACTTGCCTATCTGTCTGTTTTGGCACCAGTACCATGCTGTTTTTGTGACTGTAGGCTTGCAGTATAGTTTGAAGTCAGGTAGTGTGATGCCTCCAGCTTTGTTCTTTTTGCTTAAGATTGTCTTGGCTATGTGGGCTCTTTTCTGATTCCACATGAAATTTAAAGTAGTTATTTCCAATTCTGTGAATGAATATAAAACATTTAAGATCTGTGAAATTTATTGTATATTAGTTATATCTTAACAAAAAAACTACAGTGTGTTGTGTCCTATGAAGTTTAAAGGCAGAGATTTGGAGCAGGCATAAAAGAGGCACTCAGCCCAGGCATGGAGGTCCTGGATGTACCTGAAGCTGCCCCATTCGATAGGGAAGAGAAAACCTTGAGTAAAAAGGATAGACCAGGAACTAAGCAGGATGTCACAACTAAAGTGAAAATTCAAGCTAGGTGTGATCCTCGATTTCTTTCTTTTGCATTGACATTTTAAATTGTTCAAGTCTGTTATCAATTATGCCAAAGGGTAATAGGGAATAATATTTTATCCTTGATGAGGTCAGACTCCAGTGTGCACCTGAGACCACTATGAGTGTTGGAAGACAAAGTATGTGAGGAAGACATTCAAAGGCCTGGTTCTCAAAGTGTGGACCTCAAAGTGTGGTCCTAGGAACCACAGCAACTGTATCACCCAGGAGCTAGTTAGAAATACAAATTATTGAGGCCCAATCTAGACCTTCTGAATCAGACACTCAGATTGCCTAATAATTTGCATTTTACACATAAGCATTCAAATTGATTTTGATGTAAACTAAGTTTGAAAGTTGGTGTTCAGTGGGAAAGAGTATGCTCAGAAAAAAACATTTTCAGGGCTGCAAGATTTAGCACCTTCCTTCATCGTAAAGGTCCTCATCCTCACCATCTCCAAGCTAAGTAGGCGGAGGAGGAGGAGGAAGAGGAGGGTTTGGTCTCAGGGGTGGCCGAGATGGAAGAAAATCTGCCTACAGCTGGATCCTTGCAATTCAAATCCGTGATATTAGATGGTCAACTGGAACAAGAGAACTGTCAGCCAGTAAAAAGATACATGCTTAAAGTTGAGATTATGTGAATCAATTAGGTTGGTGGGAAAATCAATAAGAATAGTAAAGAGATATATTATTCTGTCATCAAAATGCCATTGGGCAATAGTAGAAAATAAAGGCTGCGGAGGACAATGGGGCCTTATTCACTGATTGACCACAGCACGTGATGGTGGCCAACGGTCTGCCGTCCAGCTACTTGTTTCACCAAGTGACTCTAAAGTCCTTTGGAATTGGGTTTCTGCTTTGCGGCCATGTAAATTGATCTTAATCTGCTGCTTGCTAATCTCTAAAGCTGTCATGCTAGTCGCTTCGTACCTTTTGTGCATATCCCATTCTGTTCTTTTCACCTAATTTCCTTCCGCCAGTAAAGAAATTTGTTAGCGTAGTACACACGTCACAGTCATTTTACATGTCTTATCCAGTTTTATCCTGACAACTGCTGTTGAGGTATTTATTGTTTTACTTTCCAGATGAGGGAATTGGGGCTCAGATGGCTTAAGTGTCGTGTCCAAGATCATATGGGTTGTTAGAGAAAGAGTGACTCTGAAGAAATACTCTTTATATTTTTGGATTATTACTAAGTTTGATTCAGCCTGGCTCCAGGATCGCTTTCTGGGAAGTCAGTGGAAGAAAGAAGAAATCATTCTTAGACTCTTTCCAAAGCATAACTCTTAATGTTTGTTGCTGCCTTTTAATTTTCCCCTGCTGCCTCCTATTACTCTTCTCAGTAACTGCATTATTTAACTCTATTAAATATTTAGGAGTGCAGTATGAGAGATGTCATACAAAATAAAGTTTTATTATCCACAGGATACAGGTACACACATAAATTATGTGCAGAGACAGATGCACAATCCAGAGAAAGATTACACCCCTGGGGGCATGATGATTGTTGTATCATCTGCCTGAGCTAATATTCTTACCTTCTTTCCTCTCAGGCTTGGATCATGGCATGGCTATTTATGCCTTTCTGATCTCGAAGTGGAATGACCTCACTTCTGTGTTCTACTAGGAGGCAATGTCAGGGCTGGTCAGAGAGTTGATTCACTGTGTCCCATGTAACAGAATCCATCCTTCAAAAGGAGTAAAGGTCAGGATTCTCTTAAATAGTTCCAGTTCCATGGTTACAGAATATATCCATTTCCAGAATGCTTAGCTTCTGACTCATATGCAAGGTGACACAATTGCTAAATGGCAAACTTAGAACTAGAACCCTGTATTTGCCAATCTTGAAAATTATTTGCATTTCCTTTTGGGTTCCAGGAGTTAGTTTTGTCCTCCTATATTGAATGTGGTGATTTTTGCCCAATGGTGATGAAGTGACTGTGGGCAGAAAAATCATGCTGGCTTTCTGAACATAACTTCCATAGCAGCAACATCTGCATATCAATACTGCCTCTTTTTCTGATGTCTTTCTACCTGCATGCTTTTATGTACACAAGCATTGAGCCCTGGCCAATAGTTAGTGCACAATAAACATTTGCTTACCCATCCATTTTTTAAAATATATTTATTTGTAACCATTTTGTGCTAGATATTGTTTTAGCCACTGAGGATAAAACACTAAGTGATAGAAACAAAGAATGTACTCAAGATCCTAGTTAGGGAGACAGCTAAAATTAAATAAATACACAAATGAATGAGAGCTGCTCAGTGCAGTGGCAGTGTATAAAGGAAATTTTAGAACACATTGTTTATTGAAAGTTTAATAAAGAAATATGTCTCATAAGTGAATGTATGCCTGAACTTCATAAAAAAGATTACCCTTTACCTCCTGAGGGACAATAAAAATAATAATAAATAGAGGTTGTAAAACAAATATGGGGTTAAATTCAAAAATATGGTGGTGATAGCATTGTGGTAGGGAGAATAATGACCCCTGAAGATGTCCAGGTTCTAATTCCTGGCATTTGTGAATATGTTACCTTCTCTGACAAAAGGGACTTTACAGATGTTAGTAAGGAGAAGGACCTGGAGATGAGGAGGTTATCCTGGATTACCTGGGTAGGTACAATCTAATCACAAGAATCCTTAAGAGTTGAGAACCTTTCTCGACCTGATCAGAGAAAACTGTGATAACAGAGCAGGTTCATGGAGATAGCATTGAATGAAATAAAAATATTTTACCCCAAATATACTTCTTTGACATATTTTGTGATGACTGTTCAGACGACTACGCAAAGAAGTAGTCCTGCTAAGCTGCCTTTTGCAGGGGAGATTTGCAACATTGATGCAGACTTGCTTTCTCTGAGGCCTTCCCTTGTCCGGAACTAGGATAGAGTAACTGAGAGTCTGACACCTCTAAAGGTCTGAAATAAACATTTTCCATCCTTTCTCCCTGAGAGCTGCTACCTGTCAGTGTTCATTTACATATCACGACCACCTTTGTTTACCAGTCCTCTTCTTCTCCCCGTCTCATAACCTGTTTTGCCAAGATCCAAGTTTCCATTCTTTCTGTCACCTCAAGATGGCATATAAGCTTCTGAACCTCATTGGAGCACTGGGCTAATCACTCTGTGGTTCTCCCCCATGTGCGTGCTTAACAACTTTGTATGCCATTTCCCTTATTAATCTGCCTTTGTCAGTTGATTTTTCAGTGAACCTTGAGAGGACAAAGAGGACGATTTTCCTTGTACACTACAGCAGCAAAATAAGGGCAGGTTTTGAAGGTGGAGGAACAGCACCCTAAGCCATGGTCTGCAAGCAGCCTATAGAATCAAGTGTTTGTGAGGAAGCAAGATTCTCTCTAGACTCTCGAGAAGCAACAGAGTCCTGACAAACACTTTAGTCTTAGCCCAGTAAAGCTGATGTTGCCATTCCGACTTGTAAAATTCTAAGATTGTAAATTGGTGTTGATTCAAACCACTGCATTAGTGGTGATTTGTCACAATTGCAACAGGAAACCAATGTAGTCACCATGGAGTGATATGATGTCAACAGAATCAGAACATCATTATCTTCACTTACTCTCATTTGTCCTTATTTCTCTTTCCTAATAGCATTATATTATTTCTTTTCCAGAAGCCTTTAATGTTGCAGACCCTCAATCCTTTTGAAAACCTTTGAAGTAATCATATCACAAAGATATGTTGAAACTTCATGTTCCGTTTCTCTTTGGAAACAAAAGTTTTTTTGTGAATACAGGATTGCTACTATAAGGTCTCTCATTGAGTCCCTGGCAACACTTTTGTTTGACAAGAGACTAAAGTGTTTGAAAAGAACGATTTTTATCCCAGTTTGACTGTTGAAAGTAATTGTCTCTGGTAAAAATGAAAACAAAAACAAAAACTTTTTTCTCTTAGTTGTGCAATATAAAAAAATAGGAAAAAAATATATTTTTTAATTTTAATGTACTAGAGAAGTTGTTTCCAAAATGTTCTTTTCTCTGTCTGCAGCACATAGCAGAAGATACTTAAGTTATTTTCTCTATTATTTATTTGTTGTTGCTTTTTGTTTGTTTATCTTCTCCCATGGTTTTGGAGCATATTCACTAAATACTAAAATATGGGGGATTAATTAATTAATTCCTTAGTTATTGAGTGTATAAATGAATGGAGGGATTTATATACTGGATTTTCAAATATCTTAATGATGCAGAATCATACGCTCCCAAAGAATATTAAGTAGTAAATTAATGTGCTTTGTTTCACTTAAATTGGCTCTTTCTCTACACTGAATGTAGCAAATCTAACCCTCTTCTTGTTGAATATGATAAGTTAGCACTTTGTGAGACGTTCCTCTTACAAGACATTTAATAATTGCTTTACGTGTGCTATTTATAGCTAGAACCAAAGTTCCCTATGTTGCTTCTCAGATGAACTCTTTCGCCAGAATGCACACATACAGGTTGAATAATTATCTTATTTTCTGAAGATGTAAGATAGGCTATTGCCTGATATAAGAATACCATTTGAACCTAAGACTACATCCAAACCCTGATGAATATAATTCTGTGGCCTCTAATACCCTATCATATACTTTGATGGACAAGATACAGAAATGAGTCATAGTTTATACCTTTGAGGAGACTGGTAAAACTATCTATAATGTCTCTTTTTCTCCCTCCCCACGTACCCCTTTCCCTCTTTACATCCAATTTCTGTATATATCCATCCCTCTATTGTACTTGGGTGCCCAGCCATTTGTGTACCCTTTCTATTTTTTTTTTCTTTTTCGAAATGGAGTCTCACTCTGTTGCCCAGGCTGGAGTGTAGTGGTGTGATCTCGGCTCACTGCAACCACCATCTCCAGGTTCAAGTGATTCTTCTGCCTCAGCCTCCCGAATAGATGGGATTACAGGCACACACCACCATGCCCAGCTAATGTTTTCTGGCACTTTTAGTAGAAACAGTGTTCACCATATTGGCCAGGCTGGTCTCAAACTCCTGACCTCATAATCTACCTGTCTTGACCTCCCAAAGTACTGATTACAGGCATGAGCCACTGAGTCTGGCCTGTGTACCCTTTTCTATTTTGGTGAAAATTGCTGTGATGTCCCTTTCCCAGGGCCAAGGCCATGTGACTAAGACGTAGTTCACACCAAGATTCTCATCCTTTAACTAGAATATATCGTAATGTAGAGACTAAACGCTTTGGACTCACTGTTGGCCAAGGCAAATTCTTTGTAGTGATGAAATGGAGGCAGTGATGGCCTAGGCACGACTATCTGAACATCTGTCATCCTCAGTGGTTTTGGGCTGTCCAGTCCCGCCTGCCAGGAAAACCCAACTGGCTCCCTGTAAAGACAGGCCCCTTAGGCCGATTATTTCGTTAAGACTTAGGCAAATGGAAATGCAATGAATCAGTGCTGGTTTCCCCTGCTGAGATGCACTGGTGGAAGTGCTAGCCCAGCTTTGGCCACAAGGAGAAAGGGGCTAGCCTTCTGAAAACTCCTTTCTCTACCCTTCGCACTTTCAGAACCTGTCTGGAATATGTGAGAATCTGAAAGTCTTAATGTTGTGTCCTGTCTGCCTGTTTTCTCCTCCATCCTCTAGTGTGAAACAAAAGTCAGCCTTTCCACATTTTGGTTTGTTATATTTTTTTCATGCTCAGGGTCTCCATAGAAATATTTATTCACCATGAGAGAAAGGTAACTGCTCTAGTTCCACGTCTGAAGAGAGAGAGAGAGTGTGTGTGTGTGTGTGTATGTGTGTGTGTCTTGAAAAGACTAATACAACTATCTTGAACCATCTTAAAAAGAGAGACTCTTCTTTCTATGCTATTTTTCCAGTGCATGTGTTGTTTCCCCACCTGATAGAGGCACAATTCTTGTGCGTACTTGGTAGATACATAAAGACCCATCAAGATCCAGCCCACATATCACTCTGTTGGTGTATCCATCACTGGTAAGACAGTGTGTTTCTCTCTGTGTGGAGACCTCTTTGTATATAGATATTACCTTATCAATTATATTGTGTTACTATTGGCTTATCTGACTTCCTTACCATCAGAATCTCAAGAGGGGAAGGGTTCTTTCCTTTGTGTACCAGGCAGAGTTTTTAGCATGTAGCAGGTGCTAACTGAAAGCATGTTCAATAGAAATGTATATAGCTGAATCTCACTTTTAAACCTCTAACTTCAGTCTCTCCTTGAGTATGCCAAAGATGAGTCATTTGTCCCTCTTACTGTGGTCAGCAACTGATACTTGACAAAGAGTCAAAAACCTGTCCTATAATTTAGAAAGCTTGTGTTTTGTTGGGGTAGTCATCTTGAAGAAACATCCAGAACTTGATAATAATCTACATTTGTTAAATTGCTCTACAATTGCAGCTCATTTACAGTTGCTAAGCGTATTTTTTTACTATGATAACATTATACTCACATTTTAGCCAAATTAGAAATAGATTACAAATTCACCATAATTCTAACTCCTGAAAATTAATGTTGTTAACAATTTAAAGTTATTTATATCACACACACACATACACATAAATATATCTATGCTTTTACTTTAAAAATAGCCATGTTTTTCACTGTGCTCATTGTGATAAGATGCTCATTTGATAGGTGAGTTCATTATAGTGGCTCATTGTAAACTATTTAGGAAGATTATATTTACTTACATCTCTTAGACATAATCATTATTAGTATTGTGTTCTTTTCCTCTATATTTAGATCCATGAAAAAGTTGACACAATGCGCACATATGCACACACACACACATTCACTGGCATATACTTTGGTCTATGAGTACCCTTCATAAAATAAAACTGAAATGTAATGTTGCAGTGCCTCAATGTTAATGTTGTTTTAGGGAGAGTGGGAAAGAGGGAAGTAATTTCATATCAGTCATCTAAAAATTATTCACAGATGTTAAACTCCCAGTAGATTTTTTATAGGTCTAATGGCTGGAAGCCTAGGTGATTCAGGTGATTGAAGAACACAACAATAACCTTACTTTATTCGTAAGCTTAGTGACCTTGGGAAAAGTTATCTTTCATTATCCTCCCAGGATGATCCACAGAGTAAAAGTAGGTCCATGCTAAAACCAATAAAAGGCATCATTAGAAATCAGATTTAAAATCAGAAGACTCTATAGGGCTTCTCTTTTGAAGGGTGTGGACATATTAATGAGTGTTAAACTTTCCTCTGAAAAGTTTAACACTAACATGAACCATAAGGATATGTGATACTCAAATCTGATCAGCCATTGAGGGCTAAATAGCTTTTACAATATCCTTTCTCCTGCCTTTTCTGCCTCCTATCAACAAATCTGACAATTTGTCATAGTTATCAAAACCTTTAACTGCTCTTATTGATCACATAATTATTTTCCTGACCCAGCCACCCTTTGGACTTTGTAATAATACCTTCTAGAGCCTCAATTTTCATTCTTGAGCCTAAAATATTTTCTGACTATCAATAAAACCGTAATTATTTTCTTCAGCAATATGAAAAATATATGTAATTTTTAACACTACTAGTACATTTTGATCCAGGAGGAAAATGAAAGACTTTGCTATATTATGGTGGAAATTGAGAAAAATGGAGTGTTTGATGATACAGAAGATAGATTCTCTGAAAGCCATCTTTGTATATTTGTGACTAAGGCTATGTTATTTAATGTGAGATGCTATTATTTTAATTAAGGCAAAAGTTAAAATTTCTCATTTGTGGTTGGTATCTTTGGGATCACAAAGATTAGTTAATCCCTATTCCAAGTGAAAACTACAGATATTGAAAGACATATCATCTCAAAAATACTTCCTACAAGGGTAAACATCTCAAATTCCTGTAAACATTCTTGCTCTGACACATCATGAACATTTTCAGTATCATGTTTAAACCTGCCATTAACATATTCCAATTTTACGATATTTCTTTTAAAATGTAAGTACCAAGACAGAAGTTAGAATTTCAAGAGTGTGAGCAAATAGGTCACAAGAGAAAAAGGCTGTTTTTTTATTTTCTAGAAATATGGCCATTAATAACAGCTATAATCACATTATCTACAGGTGGACATATTACCATTTTAGTGTGTTGAGCATATTATTATTATCAAATATCCCTAAACATTTTAAAGAAATTTTAGTTTCTCTGGAACCTCTCTCTTCTAATCTTTGTTTCTAGAAATATACCTGTAAATATCAACAAAAAATTCCTTTGGTTTTTTTGGGAGAATGAACAAATGACTATTGTGGTATATTTTATATATAATTGAAATATAAATTATTGACATATATTAGATGCACATGCACCTTCTTTTTTCTTTTATGGGAGTGTCCTTGGAGGCTGCTTCTGCCATTTTCTGTTTTAAAGATGGATTTTGGATTCAGGTGTGATACTTCTGTTTTATCCGTGATGAATATAATTTTATTAGATTTATCTCATCCCACTAACCTTTCAGAATTTTTTAGATCAATGCATATCATCTAGTATATTTGATGTGTCTCATGTTTATGCCATTCTTCATTTACTCCATGAATAAAAAAGTTAAAGTCAGAGATTTGTCATACATCTTCACTATAAATTCATCAACTGTTGACACTGCTGAATAATAAATCTACCCAATTCTGGATCTTGAAAACAAATGATCATAAAACATTTTTATCAAATTCAAAAATATCTTATGGGCCACCATCTCTCAGGTTAATAATATCAAGTACCACTCAAAGACTTAATTAAAATTTATTTGTTATTTTTTGTTTGATCTTCTTCATTGGTTGCTGTGTATCCTGATAAGAATTTTTAACTTCCAGGTACTCATGTTGGCTCTTTTATAATTTGTTTCTTACATTAGTTATCTTCTGAATTTTTATACTTTCTAAACACTTGCCATTTGAATTATTGATGTTACTTTGTTTTGTTTTCTTTGTCCTTCCTTAAATCAAACGTACAGATCTGTGTCTGAAATTATTTTGTAAATCATCCTCACCACCACCATCATTATAACATTTGTAAATCTGCAGTCTTTCAGCATCTTTTGTGCTTTAAAAAAAATAAGCTTTGCCTGGGTGCAGTGGCTGACGCCTGTAATCCGCACACTTTGGGAGGCTGAGGCCGGTGGATCACCTAAAGTCAGGAGTTTGAGACCAGCCTGGCCAACATGGCAAAACTCCACCTTTACTAAAAATACAAAAATTAGCTGTGCATCGTGGTGGGTGCCTATAATCCCAGCTACTCGGGAGGCGGAGGCAGGAGAATCATTTGAACCCAGGAGGTGGAGGTTGCAGTGAGCTGAGATCATACCACTTCACTCCAGCCTGGGTGAAAGCAAAACTCTATCTCAAAATAAATAAATAAATAAATAAATAAATTAACTTTTTGGAGTAGTTTTATGTTTACAAAGTAGTTTAACACAAAGTACAGTATTCTTCTGTACTCTCTCTTCCTCCTCTCTCCCCTCATCAACATTTTGCATTACTGTGGTATATTTATTATACTGATGAACCAATATTGATACATTGTTATTAACAGAAGTCCATAGTTAGTATTAGGCTTCACTCTTCATATCGTATATTCTGTGGAATCTGACAAAGGTATAATAACGTGTTTCAGCTGTTAAATTATCCTAAGGAATAATCCCACTGCCCAAAGAATACACTGTGCTCTACCTCTCTGTCCCTCACTTCCCCCTCCATTCCAAACCCCAGGAAAGCACTGATCTTTTTACTGTCTCCATAGTTTTTCCTTTTCTAGAATGTCATACAATTGGATTGATACAATATATATCCCTTTCAAACTGGCTTCTTTTACAGAGCAACAAGCATTTAAGTCTCCTTCATGCCTTTGTGTGACTTGATAGCTCATGCTGGAGTCTCTTTCCATCTTCTCAGTTCTTGAAATACAATGAATTGTGATTGAATTGACATAATAGCAAGTTTTCCCAATTTTCTAATAATTATACAGCCACTTTCTAACTTTCCCCTTTATTTCATCTCCTGAAATAAGTTTAACTTCCTCAATGTTTCTTCTCCTCTTATCCCCAGTTTGCAGATTTGTCTCTTTAGAAGGCAAGTAGATTGCATATGCCTTAGGTTTTCTAAGCCATTTGTTTCTATTTGATACTAGAGAAATTGGATTAATCTACTTTCTTCCTGAAAGAGTTGTAAACAGGTTATCGGATGCTGAAGAATCTCTTTGAGTTTTCCTAATATGTTTTAACTCATTTCCTCCACAAGGGAGGTAACACTTTGCTAGGAATAAACAAAGCCAAAAGTTCAATTCTGTTGACACAACAATTGCTTTTCACCCTAGTGCCTGAGAACTTGAGCAGCCAACCATCAGTGCCTGTTTAATCAGCATAGTAAACAAACAAAAAAAAAAGCATGCTTTCATGGATACCAGAAATGAGAGGAAGTGCACAGAGCTTGTTTAATTAATTAGAAAACAGGATGTCATTTATTCCATTGGCATCAGTAACTATCAAAAACAGACATAACCTTCTTATAGCATCAGATTGTAGAAAGACAAGCTGTGTGAAAGTTTCTCAAGAGACAACATTTAAAGATAGCCTTAAACAGATTTGTTCCTTAGCTTTAAACCAAAACCAGTAACTAATTACATAAATAAAGTCACAAAACAGGCATATAAGCAAGCACATCAATCAACAATAATGCTTCTTTTTTAGGATTAAATTGAATCCAGTAACAATTATTACACACAAAATCTGGGAGATTCTTTGGTGTTATCTCATATTTTTAAATAACTTAAGGAAATAATCTTCACATTACTTGTGAAGAGGCAAACTCAGAGGTTATATAGTTTCTCTGGGTCACAAGTCTAATAAGTAGGGGTGATTTCAAACTTTTCATTTTATTTTCTACATTCTCCTTCATAAACTTTCCACTTTGATCACATATACTCTCTAACCAGCCTCTTGATACACATTGTGCATTTCAATTATTAGTTTTTTCTACACTTATTGAAAAGAAGTGTTCAGTCTTCCACTAAATGTTGGAGATAGTATACCATGAGTTATCTCACATTTTTTATTTCCTTCATTTGCCAGACACCCAATGTAAAAGTTTATTTCAAAGGATCCCATTACTGTATTAATACAGAGATGTGGATAGGATTAATCTAAATTTTATCAGTCACATATTTGAGATTCCAAAATTAAATAACCTGCCCAATGCCATGGAGTAAGTGGCTCAAAGCAAGAGTCACATCTAAATTCATCTTTCTTTAACTTAACCTTTGCATGCTCACATTAGTGAAGTCATATTGCTGAAGATCTCATATGAATACTGTTAAAATAACTTCCATTTATGCATAACTGAATAATTTTACTGAGAAGGACATTCTGAAATAAATTCTATATTGGGTATCTAGACAATATTTATAGAGCACCTTGGATTCACCACATTTTGTGCTAGACATGGAGGACAAGCATCTGTTAAATAACGTCTGTGCTCCCTCCAAAAGAAGCTTGCCATCCAGCTGGAAATACAGGCATGGGAATAAATTACTGCAATTAAATGGAATAAAGTTTTAGATTGGAAATTTTTATCTTAACCTATGCTGTTTTAGTGCTAAATATAATTGCCCCATGGGTCCTCTCTGCATGCTGCACAGACAAAATCAATTTGAGACCACCATGTAGCAGTCAATAAATAGTTTAATTGATATGAGGCCAGCTACATGAGAGAACTCCAGTTATCATTTAAATCAGTCTCCTCAAAACTTCAATGGTTAGGGTTTTTATGGACAATTTTTATGGGCAACAGGGGCTAGGGAATGGATGGTGCTGATTGGTTAGGGATGAAATAATAGGGATATGGAAAACCCTTCAGGGCCTCGGGCAATGATTTTGCCTCTGGATGAGGCCACAGAACCAGTTGAGTCATGAGTCACAAGTCTGTGGGGGGTCAGTCTGTAAAAAACATCTCAAAACCGTAATCTTAAGTTCTACAATGGTGATGTTGGGCACAACTGGGGAAATCACAAATATTGTGACCTCTGCCCACGTGATTCTTGAGCAGTAAGTGATTACAGAAACTGGGCCTACCTTTTAGCAGACTTCAGGCCACTCTCCTAATTCTAAACTTGTCACCTTTCACTAGTTTTACAACAGTAGTTTAGTTTGGGGAAGGACTGCTATTATCCTTGCTTGAAGATTAAACTATTATTCCTCCCAAAGTTAGCTGGGCCTAGGACAGCTTGGAGGTTATAAGGAAGACAAGGTCAACTATGTCAGCTTTCTTTCACTGTCACAATTTTGCAAAAGTGGTTTCATAACTCAATTAACCAAATCTGTAGGTAAATATTTGGGTGGGGGAATGCCCAGTCCAATGTCATCTTTTAGAGGCAAATAACTTTCCAATTCTCATATGTACTCTCATCACTGGCCATACTGAATGCAATTCGCATATGTACAATTCCCATGTGTACTCTCATCATTGGCCAAACAATGCCTGGGAATTCCCTGAGCACAGTAATTCCTAGTTAGCTGTGGGGGATACATTGAGGACCCCCTTTGGATGCCTGAATCCCCAGAAAACACTAAGCCTTATATATTCTGTTTTTCACTATACCTACAAACCTATGAAAAAGTTTAATTTAATTAATCTGACACATCATGTTGCTACCGTTAAGAATATATTTCTGTATATGCCTTCTACCCACAAATTTCATGCTTTTTCTATCCTAACTAGGCATTTATCAAGCACTGTGGTTGTAACTTTTGCAGTTTGAAGTTGGCAACAAAACTAGCACAAACTCCTTTTTCCTTCAAAATTTCACATGTAGATTTGTTCTTACTGTAAAATTTTAGCACACTCAGCATGTGATTTTTTTCTTTCCTTATTAACTAGAGAATTTTCAGTTAAATGAAGCACTTTACAGCTTCTCTTTGCCATATCCAAATAGCCAGTGGCTACTCTTGTGCTTTGGGGCTATTGTTAAGTACAATAAGGTTTACTTGAACACAAATACTCCAATACCTCCATAGTTGATGTGATAACCAAGACAGCCATTAAGAGACTAACAGGTGAATAGCTTCTACAGTGTGGGTACCTTGTACAAAAGATGGGACAGATTGGGGATAGCATGGGATTTCATCTTGTTACTCAGAAGAGTGTGCAATTTAAAACTAATGAATTGTTTATTTCTGGATATTTCGATTTAACATTCTCAGATCACATTGATTGCAGGTAACTGAAACAGAGGGAGGTGAAACCACAGGTAAGGGAAAACTACTGTAATTTACCACATAGGTTCATGACTTTAAAAACATGTGAGAATTGAAAAATGAGAGCACATGGACAGAGGGAGGGGAACATCACACACTAGGGACTGTTGGAGGATTGGGGGCAAGGGGAGGGAGAGCATTAGGACAAATACCTAGTGCATGTGGAGCTTAAAACCTAGATGATGGATTGATGAGTGCAGCAAACCATATGGCACATGTATACCTATGTAACAAACCTGCACGTTCTGCACATGTATCCCAGAACTTAAAGAAAAATTTTTTAAAATGTACCTTCAAGCTTAAATATCTTTCTATCCTGAAACCTGTTCCCTCCAGCAACCAGATTATAGATTACCTCCTCTAGGACATATTCTTTGAGAACCAAACCAATCCTAATGCAATACTGGTTTTCTGTGCATCGCTACATTCTGTAAATAGCTCAATTACAACACAAATGACATATGTGTAAGGTTTATTTTACCTAACCTGGATCCCCACTAGAAAACATAGTGCTTGAGGATAAAGATCCAAGGGTTTGGCTACTCCTTAGCCTATAAAAGGTGCTCAATAAATTGTAGTTGGTTGAAAAATCAATCACTCAATCAATAAAAATCAGTTTGCTAGACCGTTTCAAATGTTTTTTGTTTAATTTTTTAGAGGTGGGGAGTCTCAATATGTTGCACAGACTGGTCTTGAACTCCTGCGCTGAAGGGATACTCCCACCTCAGCCTTCCAAAGTATTGGGATTACAGACAGAAACCACCATGTGCAGCCCTGAATTTTGTTTTTTCCTTCTTAAGACTTTTCAACATTTATTTTTCCCTTTAATATACTCTTCTTTTTGAAAATAAATAATTAAATCTCCAGAAAATACAGAATTCCGTATTTTGAACTAATTGTATGCATTTATTTGGTCAACAGTATATTTCCATTCATTTAATATTTATACATATAATGAATAAAGACCGTTATTTGTATTGTATCTCTTGTATATGAACATACTGTGTTTAATTTATACATTTTTAAAATCAGACATTTAGGTACATATTAGTAAAGGTAATCTTTGTCCTACAACAGTATTGTGAATCTCGAAATAGCATTTTTTAATATACCAGAGATTTATTTGGGGTGCACCTAAACTCTAGGACAAGGAGTGTTCCTCTGTCTTATAAGTCATCAGTCCAGAAGACGTATCTACTGCTGTAGGACAAGAAAGGGATAGAGAAATTACACTGATTATTTTAATCACTTTTTCTCAGATTAGATGGTAAAAACTAGTGTCATGGACCGAACGTAGGTGCAAGGGTTTCTGGAAGATGCAGATATGTCTAGATTGTCATTTTATAGTGCCAGGAACCTCTTACGCTTTCACGTTTGGGCCTATATGTGAGAGTTTTTCTGGGGAAGAAATAGGATTGGTGCTGGGGTTTGCATATTTTCTATTTTGCTAAAGCTGACACATTGCTCTCCTATATAATCATGCTACATTCTGTTTTTTAAATTAGCTCTGAAGCAACTATACTGGCATTTTGACATCTATCTAGGTTCATTGTGGTACTTCTCAACTGTATTCAAATCAACAATGGGAGATGATTTTGGATTTTTTTTCTTTTGTCTTCAATGAGGTCTCTAAAACAGCTATACATCCACAGATTTTTAGATTTCTTCTATGGGGAGCTATTTATTCTCTTGACTTATTTCCGTCAATGGTGTGCTTGTTTATTTGTTTGTTTATAAAGAAAAGAGGTTTGTTTGGCTCATGGCTCTACAAGCTGCACAAAAAGCAGGGAACCAGCATCTGCATCTGGTGAGGGCCTCAAGCTGCTTCCACTCATGGTGACAAGGGAAGAGGAGCCGGCATGTACAGACATCACAGGGCAAGAGAAAAAGCCAGAGAGAGAGAGAAGGTGCCAGATACTTTTAATGACCAGCTCTAAAGAGAACTAATACAGTGAGAACTCACTCATTTCCTGCCCACCCCACCAAAAACAGAGAGCGTTAATGTCTTTATGAGGTATCTGCCCCCGTTGTGTTTATTTAAATTACTGTATCTTGATAATAAGTCCTGTTATTAGTAGGTTGGTCCCTTACTACTTTCTTAGTATTCAGAATTGTTTTGCTATTCTTGAACATTCAAGATTTTGTTGAAAGTTTTAATAAATGGTATTATATGGGTTTTATAGATTTATTTGAAAATAATTCCCATCTGTCTATTAGTAAACATTGGTTATAGCAAGGTATTATATTTTCTTTAACCAAGGGTTAAAATTTTCTCTCTAAGGTATTTTTTGAGATGACATTTTAAATCATTTAACCTCAGTCTTTCTTATTCTACCCTGTGTATATTTAAAGCTATAAATTTACTTCAAAAAGTAATTCATCTGTGTGAGACTGTCAATGCATACATTTCATAGTTATTCTACTCTAACTCTATTAATTTTTATTGTGAGTTCTTCAGTAACTAATAAAGTATTTAGACTGACATTATTTTTCATATATTATGTCAAATTTAGTTTTTTTTACTATTTATTTATAGTTTCATTGCATTGTATCCAACAAATTTCTCTCCTTGACTCGTATTCTTATTATCTGATTTTTCCATTCGTTGTTCATGTTTTGGGAAAGTAATTTGTCCTTACATTTTGAGACATTCTCTTTTTCACAAGTTTCTAGAGATTTGATTGTGATGTGGACCTTGGTGTGGATTACATTGTTCTTTTCTGCTTGTGGTTTGTGGCATTTTCTCAGATTTATGGTTCTATATTTATATCATATTAGAAAAGTTACATTCATTACCTTACATATGTATATGCAATCCCCTATATTGACCTCGCTTTCTGGGACTCCAATTATACGTATGCTAGCTATGTTATGCCACCTATATGTAAGGTCCCACAGATTAATAACGCTGTGTTTTTGCTTTGATTCACTTGGGAATCAAAGTCTGTTTCTCTTGGGATTTAATTTAGATAGCTTGTATAGTTGTATACTCATGGTTCATCATTCTTTCCCTCTGCCATGTTTAATATACTATTAATCCCTTCCAGTGAGTTCTAAAAATTTTCTGATATTGTGTTTTATTCTCTAGAAATCTCATATATTTTTTCATGCCATTTGTTTTGTGTTCACCTCATGTTCATATTTTGTACCTGATTAAACAGATGAATCATTTCATAATAGCTGTTTTACTGTCCTTTTCTGCAAATTCTATCATCTTTGTCATTTCTGAGTCAGTTTCTTTTGATTGATTTTTTCTAGTTATTAGTGATAATTTTATTTGTTCATTACTCTAGTTCTTTTGAATTGGGTGTTAGACATTTGGAATTTTATCTTTTTGAATTCCGTATATTGATATATTTATATTTTTACATGTCTCTAAAGAGTTAAAGAATGGTGAATTTGTTTTCTAACAGGCAGTTAAGTACTTTTGAATTAGATTGATCTTTTGAAGTTTGTTTTTGAGTTTGTTTTGAGTACAATTATAGTAGCCTTTCTACAACTAGTTTAGTCTCACTTTTAAGGCATGGACTGAAAGCCTGTTGTATTCTGGGAAGTCTCTGTACTCTGGCTGAAACTCAAACAATTCCTGGCTTGCTGTGACCTTTGAGAATAGTTCATATTATAGCTTCACATAATGATTTTTTCCTTGGAATTGATTTTTGTTTACTCTTATGGGATTTCACATTATGCATATTGGCATTCAGAGAAAAACTCATGGGCCCTTGTGCAGATTTTCTGAACTTTTTATTTTTGCAAATTTAGTTCTCTAGTTCTAACAGCTTCCAGCTTTCTCAGCCTCTGCAAATTTCAAGCTTTGTTTTCTCAACTTACTGAGATTCCCCAACTTGGTTTAAATTCTCTTGACTGGGTTGTAGCACAGAAATTACCTTTAGACAGAAACACTAGACAGTGGTTTAGCTCATTTACTTGTTTCATTTCTTGTGAATTACAGCTCTGTGCTGCCTGTAGTACATTTGAAAATAGTGATTTCTTCTATTTTCTTCAGTTGTCTAGTTGTTGTGGAAAAAGGGTTATTTCAGAACATATTATTCCTCATTGCTAAAAAGCAGAAGTGCCCCCAATTGTTTCTCTCTCCTTTTAAATTATGGTTATGCATTTTGTCAAGTATATTTAAAAATATTTTACATTTTGTTCTATGTTTAGAGCAGAGTTGCAGAGAACTACATAATACTCACCCTCCCATTTTTCTCAGAATTCCTATACTACTCTAATTTCTTTTTCTCTAAGTGTTTCAAAATACATACTTGAGCCACACAATTGAAACTCATATGTTCTAATGAAATAGGACTCTTCAAGCTATGAATTTAAAACTGCAGAAACCTAACCAACCAGCATGAATAGAAAAAGATAAAATTAATATGTTTATGTTACTAGTTTGGATTTTCTGTTTTAAACACTGCTGGGTCCAGGGACCCTAAAGACATTTCTATCTGGGCCTGCTTCCCTCCCCCTCCCTCATTTTTGTTATTACTTGACTCTGCTGTCCCTTTTTCCTCTATTTCGCATCATCTCCTGCTCCTACAATTATCAATGGGAGTCTATTACTAACCAGTAGCAGTCCTAGTGGATACAACTATCTCCCTTTTCCATGCAGAAGTTTCAGAAAGTCATCTTGTTGAACTAGCTTCTTTTTCTGTAGGCACCTCAGGAATGGATATTATAATTAGCCTGTCCTGAGTCACGTGACCATTATGTGCAATGGATTTGTAGGTAGTTACACAAAGGAACAAATGTTCCATCTGTTCTTGCGTTGCAAGGATTTGTCTGTTTGTATAACCAGATACCAATCATCCACTGCTTTGTATTTGTGACACACGTTTCAGTCATATTTGATTGCTGAAAAAATGTATACAGTCATTAAAGATTCAGATCATATTTTATAAGTCAGAGAAAACTATCCCAAAAAGGCCTAAAATTAAAATAGAAACATTATGGTCACAACTTTTGTTTCCAAGCTTATTTCTTACTAGGTCTCCTAGTTAAACAGCTGTTACAATCAAATTGCTCTACTTACTGTCTGCGAAAACATGTCCCATGCTTTCCTCAGCCTCATTTCTCAAACCACCCTTCCCACCTAAAATGCACATTCTCAGCCAATGAAAAATTCTACACATTCTTCAATACTCAATCTACAAAGCCTTACCTATTCACCTGGGCTTAAAAGAATCTGTTTCTCCTCCTCTGAAACCGTTCCTTTGGCACTTAGTGATGTTAGTTACCATTTTTCTAAATGTAGCTCACTTATCCTATCTACTAGGTTAAAAACTATTTTAGTTTAGACATTTTTGCTCTACATCTAACATGTGGATGGCAAAATTAAAAGGAAAACTTCAGAGTCAGAGAACTATCGGTTGAATTCAAGCATAACCCCTCATTCTATATAAGATATTTTTGAGTGTGTTCCTTAATAGTTCATATACAAAATCTATGTCTGTCATTGAATTAGTTTGTTTTCACACTGCTAAAAATATATTATCTGAGATTAGGTCATTTGTAAAGGGGGTTTAATGAACTCACAGTTCTGCATGGCTGGAGAGGACTCAGGAAATTTACAATCATAATGGAAGGTGAAGTAGAAGCAAGGCATATCTGACATGGCAGCAGGAAAGATGGTGCAAGAGAGCAAGGAAGTGCCACACTTCAAAGCCATCAGCTCTAGTGAGAACACACTCACTACCACAAGGACAAGGACAGCACGGGGGAAACCCCCGTGATCCAGTCACCTCCCACACAGGTGTTACAAATCTAGATGAGATTTGGGTGGGAACACAGACCCCAATCATATTATTCTGCCCCTGGCCCCTCTCATATCTCATGTTCTTTTCACATTTCAAAACCAATCATGCCTTCCCAACAGTCCCTGCAAAGTCTTAACTCATTCCAGCATCAACTCAAAAGTCCAAGTCCAAAGTCTCACCTGAGACAAGGCAAGTCCCTTCTGCTTACAAACCTGTAAAATCAAAAGCAGGTTAGCTATTTCCAAGATGCAATGGGGGTACAGGCATTGAGTAAATGTACCTATCCCAAATGGGAGAAGTTGGCCAAATCTCAGGGTCCCCAGGCCCCAGGCAAGTACAAAACCTGGCCAGGCAGTTGTTAAATCTTAAAGCTCCAAAATCTCCTTTGATTCCATGTTTCACATCCAGGGAACATTGATAAAACTGGTGGGATCCTATGACCTTGGGCAGCTCCACCTCTGTGATTCTGCAGGGTACAGCCCCTACAGCTGCTTTCAGGTGCTTTTTTATTTCATTGATTGCCTGCGACTTTTCCAAGCACATGGTGCAAGCTGTTGGCGGATCTACCTTTCTAAGGTCTGGAGGATGGTGGCTCTCTTCTCACAGCTCCACTAGGCAGTGCCCTAGTGGGGACTCTCTGAGGGCTCCAACTCCACATTTATTTCCCATTCTACCTTAGTAGAGGTTCTCCATGAGGACTGTGGCCCTGCAGTGGACTTCTGCCTGGACATCCAAGCATTTCCTCTGAAATCTAGATAGAGGTTTCCAAACCTCAACTCTTGTCTTCTGTGCACCCCCAGGCCCAATACCACATGGAAGCTACCAAGGCTTGAGGCTTGCACTCTCTGAAGCCATAGCACAAGCTGTACCTTGGCTACTTTTAGCCACAGCTGGAGCTATGAATGCAGAGGACCAAGTCCTGATGCTCTACAGAGCAGTGGAGCCCTGGGTTCAGCCAATAAACACATTTTTCTCTTCTAGATTTAACCTTTGAAGGGTCTGATGTCAAGATTTCTGATGTGCCCTGGAGACATTTTCTCCATTGTCTTGGACATTAATATTCAGCCTCTGGCTACTTATGCAAATCTCTGCAGCTGGCTTGAATTTCTCCCCAGAAAATGGGTTTTTCTTTTTCTAACACATTGTCAGCCTGCAAATTTTCCAACCCTTTATACTCTGGTTTTCTTTTAAATGTAAGTTACAATTTCAAACCATCTCTTTGTGAACACATGTAACTAAAATGCTTTCAGAATCAGTCAGGTCACATCTTGAATGCTTTGTTAGTTAGAAATTTCTTCTGCCAGATACCCTAAATCATCTCTCTCAAGTTCGAAGTTCTGTAGATCTCTATGGAAAGAGCAAAATGACGACAATCTCTGTGCTAAAGCATAAGGAGAGTGGCCTTTGTTCCAGTTCCCAATAAGTTCCTCCTTTCCATCTGAGACCACCTCAGCCTGGACTTCATTGTCCAAATCACTATCAGCATTTTGGTCAAAACCATTCAGCAAATTTCTGTGAAGTTCTGAATTTTCCCACATCTTCCTGTTTTCTTCTGAGCTCTACACATTGTTCAAACCTCTGCGGGTTACCCAGTTCCAAAGTTGCTGACACATTTTCAGGTTATCTTTATAGCACTGCCCTACTACCTTGGTACCGATTATCTGTATTAGTCTGTTTTCACAATGCTGTAATGATACTACATGAGACTGGGTAATTTGTAAAGGAAAGAGGTTTAATTGATTCACATGGCTAGGGAGACCTCAGGAAATATATAATCATGGCAGAAGGTGAAGGAGAATCAAGGCACATCTCACATGGCAGGAGGAGAGCCAGAGCAAGAGAGTGAAAAAGTGCCACACTTTAATACCATCAGCTCTAGTAAGAATCCACTACCATGAGAACAGCAAGGGGGAAACTGCCCCCATGATCCAATCACCTCCCATCAGGTCCCTCCCTCTACAGATGAGGATTACAATGCAAGATAAGATTTGGGTGGGGAAACAGAGCCAAACCATATCAGTAATAGAAAGATGATATCTGTCTTCATTCTTTAAAACATCTTTGCTTATAATACACGGTAATTTTCTTAAAAATAAACCTTTTTTGCCTTATGGCAACTGGTACTAGGCCTAATACCCAGCTAGAGCTGAACATATAGTTATTGACTGATTGCATAGTACAAATTAAGCGAGACTCCTACTTGACATTTTAGAGTTTTTTGGTTTTTTTTTTTTTTTTACTTCAACATATGCAGTTTCACACATTGAAATGGGAAATTAAAATGCAGGAAAATCAAATTACATTTTGCTTTATTTTCCCTAGTCTCAGCTGATTTTTGCAATGGACTTAAAAACTGAGGTTACAGCTTTTTAGCACGACTATGATGATGATGCTTTATTTTTATTTTATCAAAGAATATATAATGGTTTTATAATGCTTATCAGCAGATAGCTGTTGGACCTATCAACACAAACATTTTCTAAATAGCATATTTTTAGGTTATGACTTTTGTTCATTTTTTTCTTTACTTGAAACTGAGCTAAAGCTTGAAAAAAAAGAGGAAGATTTACAATTGTATTTTACCCATATCACCATGGCAGAAGAGAATTATGTTAATGATAGCCACCATTTATTAATTTTCCTTACTTATATAAATTATTTCAATCACACAGAAAGAAGTCTCAAAATTTCACTATTCAAGTGACGAATTTAAGGCTCATAGAATTTAGGTAATTTAAGTCAAAGTGCTTGATGCTGGATCAGAATGAAGATGGTTTTCATTCTGATTCAGTATTCATGCTGCCACTATACCACCATTTCATTAGCCTCCATAAAAATGTTTGACTAAAAGATTCTATAAACTACCCTACTGCAAAACTATTTTAAAGAGAGGATCTCTAAAATAGCCTCTTTTTTAATGGAGAAATGTTTATCCCAAAAGGATATTTGCTTATATCATTCATTCTGGAGATCTGCTGTTTTTTAACTAATCTGATGTTTTCACCTTGCATTTGCAACATCAAAATACTTTCCTCAGTGTCTGTAGTGTTATTACAAATGGAAGATGACAACATGAGGACTGAATGAAGCAGGAGGAGAAAATACACTCTAAAGAAACGAAGATCTCATTTTCATAGTAATTTTCTATGCTGTGTGTAATAAAGCAATAGGAGGCAAAGCACACAATACAGCCCTGTGATATAGCACTCAGGAAATATCCTTGTATAAATTAACTGTGTGTGTCATCAGCCTTTATTTTTAACACGAATTAGACTATCAGTCAAGCATCTTTCACTAAAAAAGCAAACCAGAAGCAGATATTAATCTGAAGACTGGAACAAATAGTGAAAGAAACAAAATTATATTTTTAATTTATTTGCATGACCAAATTTGTGGTACTACTTATTCTTTACAGTGTCCATATTATATATAATTTATCTATTAATCTTTCTTTCCCATATATTTATAAACTTTTAATATAGAAATGTTCTTTTATGTAAACTGAAAATCCAATACCAAATATTGGCCTATAATAAGTCACTCACTTTGATTGTTGAAACAAACACAATTTTATACATTTAGTCTTTTATTTATTCTTATTAAACACATCTCTATTAAAATATCCCAAAATATTCACTTGCTTAAGGTTATTTTGCTAAGCAATAGTAAATAATTATAGTTTATTTTCTAGCAAACCTTACTACTTATCTACAAAGAGCACAATGTAATATTAAGTAGATGGGGCAAAAAATCTAGAATTGTCTTAGTTCTTATCCAAATACATTATTATATTTTTTACAGTTATAGTGCATAAAAATAGATATTTCCAACTGAACTTCTGATGTATTAACCTCATAATCAGAATTTTGTGAAATGGGTAAATATTTACATAATAGAATTTTCTTATTGAATTTCTGCTTATAAACGTGCAAAGTCTCATCAAATAAGCATAAAGCAAAGTAAAAACAACAATGACAACAAATAGTTGTGCTAGCTTTCTCTGGCACCACAGCAAATGGTAATTTGGACAAGTTTACCAACTCTAATTTAGTCAATTAAAGCAACAAAATCACTATTGATGGATTTTTTTTTTTTTTAACATGGGAGACTCAAACAGAAGTCAATTAGTGTGAAACTCAAGAGGCAGTTGGGAAAACATCATGTATCTAGCCTGCTTGTAACCCCTTAAGCTAGTTTATCTCAGCCTGAGGTCTCATAAATGCAGGGTGTAAGCAAACACAGGTATTAGAAGCCAAAAAGAAAACAGGCTTTCTCATTGTTCGCATTCCCTATCTTTCTAATTGATGTTTGCTTTGCACATTTCCTCTTCTTATTAGTCTTCTCAAAGTTGCTTATCACAGTGATTTAGGGTTCTCATAAGAATTTGATTTATTTTACATGTTCTCCTCGGCTCCTTTTTGGAGTGGTAACTTTACTATTCTTAGGGTGATCATACATTCCAGTTTGCTTTGGACAATCCCATTTTATACCTGTTGTCCTGTTCTCACTACTATTAGCACTTTCTGTTCTCTTACACATCTCCCATTCTGTGGTTACAAATTATATTATTTCTCCATCCTGTGTCACCGGCCTTAAGACCAATGATTTTACCATACTCTAATCTGGATGTATTAGTCCATTCTCATACTGTTATAGAGACACACCCAAGAGTGGGTAATTAATAAAGAAAAGAAATTTGATTGACACAGTTCTGCAGGGCTGGAGAGGCCTCAAAAAACTTACAAACATGAACGAGGGGCAAGTAAACATGTCCTTCTTCACAAGGCAGCAGGAGAGAGAAGAATGAGAGCTAAGAGAGGGAGAAAGCCCTTTGTAAAACCATCAGATCTCCTGAGAACTGACTCATTATCATGAGAATAGCATGGGGGAAACCACCCCCATGATTAAATTACCTCACACCAGGTCCCTCCCAGGACCCATAGGGATTATGATAACTACAATTCAAGATGAGATTTGGGTGGCAACATAGCCAAACCATATCATGGACATACAAGACACATACACTTAAAAA
The DNA here is from genome assembly GCA_963573385.1 of Cacajao melanocephalus. Classification (NCBI taxonomy): domain Eukaryota; kingdom Metazoa; phylum Chordata; class Mammalia; order Primates; family Pitheciidae; genus Cacajao; species Cacajao melanocephalus. The sequence goes on along the minus strand of CAUYLG010079129.1, from coordinate 20,380 downwards.
GTACCATCTCTCCGTTTCTCTCTGTCTCTGCCTCTGTCTCTATCTCTGTCTCTCTGTCTCTCTCGTGATCTCTCACTCACACATGCACACACACACACACACACAAGAATGCAAGCTAAATAAACAAGAAAGATTAGAGAAGAAAGGAAGAAAGATATCTGGAGAGGTTTAGGGTATAAGATAGGCATTAATCTGAACATTGACGATTGAGAGAAATAAAACATTAAGTATTTCCAAAAGGAGAAAAAAGATTGTTTGTTTGTTTGTTTTTACAAAATCCTAAGTGTTCTGTAACAAATTACCACGAAGTTTGTGTTAAAATAACAAAATACATTTCCTTAAAGATTTGTAGGTCACAAGTCCAAATTTAGCACTGCAGGACTAAAATCAAGATGTAAGCAGGACTGGTTCTTTATGGATCCTCTAAAGTAAAATACATCTCTTGCCTCTTTTAGCTTCAAGAGTATACCAGCATTCCTTGACCCATGACCAAATCACTATAACCTCTTTTCCATTGATACACCATATTCTTTTCTACTTTGACACTCTTACCTCCCTCTTATAAGAATGTTTGTGATTATATTGGGCAAATCCAAATAATCCAAGCTAATCCCTGCTTCTCAAAACTGTTAACTTAATCATATCTGCAACCATCCTTTGCCATGTAAGGTAACACATTCACCAGTTACAGGAACGTAAACATTTTTATGGGCAATTATTCAGTCTACCATAGAATACATCCTAGCCTTTAAAGACTTACATTCTCGACACTTGTAAAATATGTTTAGTAAAATTATTCTCTCTTTATCAATCTGTGGAAGTAAAAAACAAGTTATCTATTCCCAAAATACAATATGAAAGAGGCATGAGAACAGTCATAGAAATTCCCATTCAAAAGGGGAGAAATGAGACATGAAAGAAGTCACTACTCCAAGAAATTTTGAAATCTAACACGACAAAACTCCAATAGATTTCAAAGCCTGGGAATAATCTGCTGCAACTCATTTATCTGCCCTCTGAGCTCATAGAGCTGGCCTTGGAGTCATATTCCTTTTTATTCAAAGGTAGCAAATGTTTGCAGCTGAGTAGTTTTATCAGCCTATTTTCTGCCTATAGAAACTGTGGGAGTCCTATAGGTTTCTTTAATTTTGTTTCTTCTCTGACCCTTTCAGTCTCAGCTGGCAGTGTTTCTGCTGGTATAAAATTCCTAAAAATATTATGGTTTTCTCATGTATGTCACAGAAATGTACTCCATTAGACAAGAATATTCTCCACAGATCTTTCCTCAATTATTTTATCTCTAGTTTTTACTTCTACTTAATTGGCTGAAGGATCCATGAATCATACACCTAATATCTTCAAAGAGCCATCTATGTGATAGAACACTGACTTTTTTATATTTTCAAAGTAATAACCTGAGGTTTTCCAGCCATCCCTTTTACTTTCTCTTATGATCATAATTTCTTCCGAGTGAATCTCTTAATTTTAGCATTTTCTGCAATTTTGACAGGCTGAGAAATTCCTGAATAATTTAGTCCTTATTTTTTTGTGTTTGGTACTTCTTCTCTCAGTTTTTTTCTTTCCTCTGTCACTTTACTGCAAAAAAAAAAAAAAAAAAAAAAAAAAAAAGAAATAACCAGGATGCATCATCAACAATTTGATTGGAAATCTTCTCAGCTAAATATCCAGGTACCTTACTTAAAAGTTCTGCTTTATATGTATTCTATAAGACAAAATGCAACTAAGTAAGAAAATGTCCTAGAGATTATGTCAATAGAGACACGATAAATCGGAAAGAAAAGGTGAAGAAACGTTATAGAACTACAGCTTCTTTTGTGTTTTCAAACATGTTCTGATTACCTAAGTGGAACTAAAATCTGTGCATACGAAGATAAATAATAAGGCTTCTCTGCTTTCCTAGAGTTCTTGGCCTAGTAAAAAGAATAGATGAGTACAAGCTGCATGAAAATAAGCATTTATTCTTTCACTTTAAGTTGCATATCTACTACCAGAGTAATTTAAGTACACTGCTCACATATTTACTATAGGTTATCATCCAAGTGTAGGGATAAGGAATTGGAATCCACAGTACATAGCAGTCTTACTGAAAATTCCTCTTTACAGATCACTTTTTCACTGAGTACCCATACTCATAGAAAATCACCATATGCTCTCTTTTTCTCTTTTGCTCTTATTCCTATTCACCACTCTTTGCTGCAATGGTTTCTATGCTCTAAACTCACCCCTTTTCTTTCTCATGCGTTACTTTCATAGCAGGTTGGCATGCTATTGACTTCTGCTATTCTTCCCTTAATTTTTAAAACTAACAGAAATCTCAGCAAAGAAAAGAATTGATTAAAAATACAAATAATGTACTTTGTCTCCCCATTACTCAATCAAAAAGGTTGATCAGGCTATAATGTATAACATATGGGACACAGGGAGAATAATAAATTTCAAGGAATATTTTGGGAGCATCTAGCCCAAGCTGAATGCTTCAATAACTAAGTTTATGTGGAAGAAGTGACGATAATTAAGATTTTGCATAATTAAGATACTTCATCAAACAAATATTAAATTGGGAAGAAAGTGGAGGAGGTTTTGCATTGCAGGAATAGCATATCTAAATACTATGACTTTGGTAAACATCATCTTTTTTATCATAACAATAAATTTTATTTTATTTTTAAATAATTTTAGATTCAGAGGGCACATGTGCAGGTTTGCTACTTGTGTATGTTTTGTGATGATGCTAAGGTTTCTACTTCTGTTTGAACCTCTCACCAGAATAGTGAACATAGTAGCCCATAGGCAGTCTTTCAACACTTGCCCCCTTCTTCTCTTCCACCTTTTGAAGTCTTCAATGTCTATGATTTCCGTCTTTATGTCCCTGTGGAATCAATATTCAGCTCCCCCTTATAAAAGTGAAAATGTGATTTTCTGTTTCTGCATTAATGCACCTAAGGATAATGGCCTCCAGCTACATCTACATTGCTGTAAAGAACATACATTTTTATGGCTGCATAGTATTCCATGGTGTATATGTACATTTTCTTTATCCAATCCACCATTGATGAGCACTCAGGCTAATTTTATCTCTTTTCTATTGTGAATAGTGTTGGAATAAACATATGAGTGTAGGCATCCTTTAGATAGAACATTTTTTTGGAGGAGGGTATATACCCAGTAATGGAATTGCTGGGTCAAATGGTAGTTCCATTTTTAATTCTTTGATAAATCTCCAAACTGCTTTCCACAGCGGCTGAAGTAATTTATATTCCCACTAACAGTGTAAAAGCATTCCGTTTTCTTTGCAAACCCTCAAATATCTTATCTTTTTTTTTACTTTTTTTTAAAATTGAGTCAGAGGCTCACTCTGTCACCCAGGCTGTAGTGCAGTGGCACAATCTCAGCTCACTGCAACCTCCACCTCTTTCCTGTGTTCAAGCAATTCTCCTGCCTCAGTTACTCAAGTAGCTGGGACTACAGGTCCACACCACCTTATTCAGCTAGTTTTTTTTTACACTCATCAGCTAGTTTTTTTTTTTTTTTTTTTTTATTAATATTTTTAGTAGACACAGAGTTTCACCATATTGGCCAGGCTGCAGGCTGGTCTCAAACTCCTGACCTCGTGATCTGCCTGCCTCAGCCTCCCAAAGTGCTGGATTTATAGGCATGAGCCACAGTGCCTGGACTTTTTAAACTTTTTAATAACAGCCATTCTGATAGCGTAAAATGGTATCTTATTGTGGTTTTGATATGTACTTCTTTAATTATTGTGATGTGGAACATTTTTTCATATGTGTGTTGATAGTTTGTATGCCTTCTTTTGAGAAGTATCTGCTCACGTTTTGTCCATTTTAAAAAATAAAGTTGCTCATTTTTTCTTGTTGATTTATCCAAGTTCATTATAGATTCTGGTTGCTAGCCTTTTGTCAGATGCACAGTTTGTGAATATTTTCTCCCATTCTATAGGTTGTCGGTATACTCTGCCAATAGTTTCTTTTGCTGTGCCCGAGCTCTTTAGTCTAATTAGGTCCCACTTGTCAATATTTGTTTTTATTTCATTTGCTTTTAAGGCCTTAGTCATAAATTATTTACCTAGGCAAATGTCCAGAAGAATATTTCCCAAGTTTTCTTCTAGAATTTTTATAAAATTTGGTCTTATCCCAGCTATTCGGGAGGCTGAGGCAGGAGAATTGCTTGAACCTGGGAGGCGGAGGTTGCAGTGAGCCGAGATCACGCCATTGCACTCCAGCCTGAGTAATGAGCGAAACTCTGTCTCAAAAAAAAAAATAAAAATAAAAATAAAAATAAATAAATAAATAAAATAAAATTAGGTCTTACATTTAAGTATTTAATCCATCTTGAATTAGTTTTGCATATGGTAAGATGTATGAGTCTACTTTCATTCTTCTGCATATGATTAGCCAGTTTTTCCAGGACCATTTTCTGAATAGGGTATCTTCATTTCATTGTTTTTGTCCAATTTCTGGAAGATCAGCTGGTTATAAGTGTCCAGGTTTAATTCTGGCTCTCTATTCTGTCTTATTGGTCTATGTCTATTTTTTGTGCCAGTACCATGTTGCTTTGATTACTGTAGCCTGTCACATAATGTGATAACTCCAGCTTTGTTCTTTTTGCTTAGGATTCTTTGGCTATCTGGGCTCGATTTTGGTTCTCTGTAAATTTGAGAATTTTTTTTCTTTTAGTTCTGTGAAAAATTACATTGGTAATATAAACTTTGCTGAATCTCTAGATTGCTTTGGGCAATATAAAAATATTAATGGTACTGATCTCTCCAACCCATCATCATAAAATTTTTTTCCATTTGTTTGTGTCATCTGTGATCACTAGTGTTTTGCAGTTCTCATTACAGAGATCTTCCAGGTCCATCATTATATGTATTCTTAGGTATTTTATTTTGGGTGTGGGGCTATCTTAAATGGAATTTGTTCTTGATTTGGTGCTCAGCTTGAATGTTATTTATATACAGAAATGTAACTTATTTTTGTACATTGATTTTGTATCCTAAAAGTTTGCTGAAGTTGTTTACCAGGTTTATGAGTCTTTCGGAGAAGTTTTTAGGGTTTTCTTATTACAGAATTGTACCATCAGTGAACAGAGATACTTTGACTTCCTGGTTTTCAATATCATTCTAAATGTACAAAAGCTGGAAACATTCCATTTGAAAACTGGCACAAAACAAGGATGCCCTCTCTCACCATTCCTATTTCACATAGTATTGGAAGTTCTGGCCAGGGCAATCAGGCAAGAGAAAGAAATAAAGCATATTCAAACAGGAAGACAGGAAGTCAAATTGTCTCTGTTTGCAGATGACATGATTGTATATTTAGAAAACCCCATCGTTTCAGCCCCAAAACTCCTTAAGCTGATAAGCAACTTCAGCAAAGTTTCGGGATACAAAATCAATGTGCAAAAATCACAGTCATTCTTAGACACCAGTAATAGATAAGCACAGAGCCAAATCCTCGATGAATTCCCATTCACAATTGCTACAAAAAGACTAAAATACCTAGAAATATAACTTACAGGGGACATGAAGGATCTCTTCAAGAAGAACTACAAACCACTGCTCAGGGAAATAAGAGAGGATACAAACAAATGGAAAAACATTCCATGCTCATCGATAGGAAGAATCAATATGATGAAAATGGCCATACTGCCCAAAGTAATTTATAGATTCAATGCCTATTCCCTCAAGCTATCATTGATTTTCTTCATAGAATTAGAACAAAGCTACTTTAAATTTCATATGGAACCAAATAAAAAGCCCATAAAGCCAAGGCAATCCCAAGGAAAAAGAGCAAAGTTGGAGGGATCATGCTACCTGATTTCAAATATACTGCAAGGCTACAGTAACCAAAAAAGCATGGTACTGGTACCAAAACAGAACAATTAGATCAGAGATATAGTACCAGAACAATTAGAACAGAGATATAGAAGAGTGAAACAGAACAGAGGCCTCAGAAATAACACCATACATCTACAACCATCTGATCTTTGACAAACCTGACAAAAACCAGCAATAGGGAAAGGATTCCCTGTTTAATAAATGGTGTTGGGAAAATTGGCTAGCCATGTGCAGAAAGCAGAAACTGGACCCCTTCCTGACACTAAACTAAAATTAACTCCAGATGGATTAAAGACTTAAACATAAGACCTAAAACCATAAAAAATCCTAGAGGAGAATCTTGGCAATACTATTTAGGACATAGGTATGGGCAAAGATTTCATGACTAAAACACCAAAAGCAATGGCAACAAAAGCCAAAATTGACAAATGGGATCTAATTAAACTAAAGAGTACCTGCATAGCAAAAAACAAAAACAAAAACAAAAAACAAAAACAAAAACAAAACTATCATCAGAGTGAATGAACAGGCAACCTACAGAATGGGAGAAAAATTTTGCAATCTATCTATCTGACAAAGGTCTAATATCCAGAATCTACAAAGAGCTTAAACAAATTTACAAGAAAAAAAAAAAACCAAACAACCCAATCAAAAAGTGGGTGAAGGATATGAACAGACACCTCTCAAAAGAAGACATTTATGTGGCCAACAAACATATGAAAAAAAAGCTCTTCACTGGGCATTACAGAAATGCAAATCAAAACTACAGTGAGATACCATCATATGCCAGTTAAAATGGCAATCATTAAAAAGTCTGGGAACAACAGATGCTGGAGAGGATGTGGTGAAATAGGAATGCTTTTACACTATTGATGGTAGTGTAAATGAGTTCAACCATTGTGGAAGACAGTGCAGTGATTCCTCAAGGATCTAGAACCAGAAATATCATTTGATCCAGCAATCCCATTACTAGGTATATACCCAAAGGATTATAAATGATTTTACTCTAAAGGTACATGCATGTGTATGTTTATTGCAGCATTATTGCTATTTACAATAGGACTTACTATTTACAATAGCAAAGACTTGGAACCAACCCAAATGCCCACCAATGGTAGACTGGATAAAGAAAATGTGGCATGTTTATACAATGAATTACCATGCAACCAGAATGAGTTCATGTCTTCTGCAGGGACACAGATGAAGCTGGAAACCATCATTCTCAGCAAACTTACACAGGAACAGAAAACCAAACACCACATGTTCTCACTCATAAGTGGGAGTTAGAACACATGGGCATAGGGAGGGGAACATCACATGCCAGGGCCTGTTGGGGAGTGAGGAGAAAGCGAAAGAATAGCATTAGGAGAAATATCTAATGCATATGGGGCTTAAAACCTAGATAACAGGTTGATGTGTGCAGCAAACCACTATGGCACATATATACCTATGTAACAAACCTTCACGTTCTGCACATGTATCCCAGAACTTAAAGTATAATAGAAACAAATAAATAAATAAATAAAAATATTAATCCATAAAAAGGAAGAGGATGTGTAGGTCAGAAAGATGGCAGCATGATAACTATTTCACCAATTTAGCTTGCTTTGGTGATGGAGGAAGAAGGCCACGATCCAGGCCCAGGGAAGCCTCTAAGTGCTGAGACTGGCCCTCAACTTACAGCCAAAAATAAAGTAGATCATTGGTCCTACAGTCAGAAATGGCTGAATTCTCCTAACCATACTCATGAGCAGAAAACAGATTTTTTTGCTGCCTCTGGAAAGAAATTCAACATATTGACACCTGGATTTTATTATTGTATGGTTCCATGAGAAGAGTTGTAAGATAATAAGGTTTTGTTGCTTTAAGCCACTGAGTTTGTGATATTTGTTATAGCTGTGATTTAAAAAACTAATGTGGATTATTTTTTTACATGAAAGTGGCTACACTAATACATACAAGAAAATGATGACTGCACAAGCTAAGAATGTAATGGTTGAGATGATGGTCATAATTATTAAAGGAGAGTCAATTGAGCCTACTGTTGGATGAATTTAGTACAAAAAGTAAAATGTCAAGAATAGATCCCAGTTTTATTGTTCTTGTTTTGTTACTGAATAGAGTTAGAAAGCTTTCCATTTATCAAGACAAAGGAGATTAGCTGGTTTGGTGTAGGAGACCAAACATTGACTTTCGTTGCAATAAAATCAACATGTTTATGTGACCTCTAATTAGAGACTTCAGGTTAGATAGGTGTATAGGTCTGGCAATCATCAACATTTTAAATTTTATATATCTACATTTATATGTCTATATGAACTGACATGTAGATATATTTATAGTGATATAGATATATAAAATCATTTATTTAACTTTTATTTGATGCTATGAAAGTGACTTGGAATCTAGCAGGGACAGGAAGGAGTTTAAAGTTATGTCTAGCAATAGTAGAAATGATGATAGGGATGGTGGCCAGAAATAAACACTTATCAGGGAGATTGTGGAGTGTCCAGTTAAGAAGAAAATAAGATTAAAAATTTTGAACAAACTATAGTAATGAGAGTTTCCAAACGTGATTGTTGGTCAAGAATATCACAAATAAATTGTTTCCAAGTTACAAAAAATAAAGGCTCAAACTCTTCAAACTACACAAAATTAAAGCATTTGTCACTAGGAAAACACAATTAAATAACACGATAGAGGGACAAAAACTGACTTTGGAAGTTGAGGAATAGAACAATGATCATTTAATAGAAAGCACATGTGTAGATACCTCTGTCAAGTGGGAAATTTAGCAGAGCAGTATAACTGTTACTAGTATCCAGGAAGGAGTTTACTCCTGCATTATTTGTATAAATACCCACATCTTAATAGAGATAAAATTTTATTATTTACTCACATAACTATCCACCTTATGCATTTATTTGTAGTCTTGTAGTGTTCCAGGAACCCATTTTCCTTCCACTTTGTGCCTTATGGTCTTAGATTCAGCTCCGCCTTCTGTGTGAGAAATCACATTTATTTCTTAACCATTTCAGCTCAAATGTGGCCATGTGGCACCCATCATTTCCTCCACACTCCCGTTGGATGAAATCCGGTCACATGCCACTACTAACTGTAAGGGAAAACAAAAAATATACTCTAATATTTTGGTAAGAAACAAACAAAAAATACTTTGGGTAAAAATGTAATCACTGTCTATTAAAGCAAGTAATTGCATTTTTATTATAGGAGATACTTATAAAAGGAAAACTTTTTTAAAGGAAAAATGAAAAAAGAATTCTGTGAAGAAAAAACTTTTAGAAAAAAATAAATTGAATATAGGAGGAAGGTGGGACAGCTATAATACGTTGTCATTTTCATTTTTTAAATTCCTATTAATTTCTTTTTTACTCACTTTGTTCAACATTTCTTCTTCTCTCAGTGACTTTTCTCCCTTATTCTCCCCTTTATTTTCTTTCCTGATCTCCATGGTTTTTATTCTTTCCGTTTTTATTATCTTATCCTCCTTTTCTTCTTACTACCATTTTTTTCTTCACAAAAATGACTTTCTCATACTCTCTAAGGTCTTCTGAAAAAAAAAAAGGAGAAAACAAATTTACCTTTGTTGTCTTATCCATGGAAGCCACAGTTAGAGTTAGATTTTCACGTCAGGTGGAAGGACAGGCTGCCCTTGAGAACAGACCTACAGAAGGTGCCCAGTGTGCATTGCTAGCCCTCCAGGCTTGAGAGGCTATGCCTAAAAAACCAACGCGAACACAAACTCAGAAGCATTCTGTTTATTCTTTTGTTTAAACAGGACCACACTACTTCTTTCACAAAAATAATCCTCAAGTACCTCGAAACTGAGACATGGAAGCTGAATAGCAATAGCCAAAGAATCCTTTAATTTTGTGTGTGCATATTTAAAAGACGAAAACATCACAAGCATAAGCACACTGTCGTGCATAAGAATCGTTACCTAGTGTAACCTCTCTGTCCAGGAAGCAGCAGGGACTTGTTTGAAGTGAAAGAATGCCTTTTTCTCCCTATAAATTGTACTGTATGCAAATACAATGAATAGAAAAGAAGAATTGCATTTGATTTTCCTGGTGCAGGTTGATGTATCACTTAGTAATTCATTTGTAGCTGTACCTCCTTTCTATTCTGAGTCATTGTATAGTCATCTTAAATCTGTAAACCTAAATAAATTTAGGTTAGTTTGAGCAGCAGATGATGTGTATATGTGCAGGTGTGTGTGTTCTTGACAGCTCTAAATTATTCTTTACACATTTTATTTACTGGATTTCTAATGTATGTCTACACAAGCAGGGAAAAATGTTAGTTGAACCTTGTTTGAGATTATACCTGAGAAACCCTGAGAACTTCCATTAACCTAAACTGGTTAGATAATAAGAAAGTTACTCCAGAACATTTATTTCATTTTATAGATGATAAAATGGAGACACACAGAGAAGTTACTTGCTCAAGGCCACATATTATGTGACAAAAATTTTATATATATCTTAGTACTTCTATCACACGTTCTAAAATTTTCACTCAGTGTATCAAAGGTAAATGTACAGTCCACAGTAAATTCTTGTGTGCTGTCTATGATAGGTTAGTAAAAAATCCATGCTCTGATTGGAGACGGTCATTACTTTTCTCAGAGTTTACTATATAGCACCTTAGAAAATAAAGCACAATGATAGCTCTTTTCATTTAAATAAAATGACATTTTAATTTAGTAAAGCAATATACAGATACATATATGTTTTACTAACTTCACTCCATTCTATTATGTTGCAAGTTGCTTTTATTCTTAGTTCAAATCTTTTCCCATGTTGTATTTCAAAATATATTTATTTGTTTCTGGACATAAAATAAATAGAAGCTCATTATGGAAAGTTTACAAATAGAGAAAGAGAGCACAATATATTCATGACTTCAGTAACCAACAGCTGGTATTTTTTTAGTATGTCTTGGTTCTGTTAGCATATAATGGTTACATTTCAGAAAACAAAACTAAAAATTTTAGGGTCCAGTAAAGATCAGAGTTCATAGAATAAACCTGAAATGACAGGTCCAGTTACATGGATACAAATTTATATATATATATTGGTGTCCAAAATATGTAATGAGACACAGGATTTCTTTCCATCTCTATATATCTATTGAGTGACAATAAGAGCTATAATACCTTTAATTAATCTCATATTTTAATACAAATTTACACCTGAAAGTTTGTAATATATCACTTATCAATCTATTAAATACTATATAACATTTTCATTGCTTATCCCAAGATATCAATATAATTTTCTTTGACATAGTAGTTAAAATTCTAAAAGGAATACTTTATTGAAGGACGTAGATTATCACCCTTGTAAGAAAGAATTTCTGTTCTATATTAGGACTATTTTTATGAAAAAGTGTTTTTAGCACACTTTCTAGTTCTTTGTCGCTTTTTGCTTATATATTTTTAATTACATCACTGCTATTGCAAGGCTCTTAAGTGCGTATAATGTTTCAATGTTAATCACAGCAATACATATATACCTACCACTGGGGCAAGACACCACTTTCAGAACTCTACATTAATTAATTTAATCCACACAACAATTAGGAAACTGATACACTGAAGTATTAAATTAATTGACAATGGAAGACCTAAAATCTGGAAGCTCAGTTCCAGATCTCTGCTGTAAATCTGGATATAATCTAAATGTGTAGCCCCTCTCATGCTAATGCAAGAAATAGTATATTTATCTCTTCATATGTGGCGTATTATTATGTGTAATATATATGTGCACACACATATATGTGGTATATATCCGTATATATGTGGATACATATAGATATCCAAATACATGTATGCATATATATATATATATATAGAGAGAGAGAGAGAGACAGAGAGAGAGAGAGTTATTACAAATATGTTTGACATGCATTCCTACCACTTACATTTACAAGTCTTCCTAAAATAGGTGAGGTAAATGCATTGAGTTGCTATTGTAACCTGCTTGTCCCATGATTTTTGTTGATGCTTACTTCAACCTTCCAGTTTTCCAGATCAAAATGTTTGGAATCATCTTCAGCTTCTCACTTTCTTTACCAATCCTTATGGAATTCTCCAGTAAATGCTGCCTATCCATTTCCCATCCAACCAGTGGTAGCACTCTGTCAGCTACCTTTTTGGTCCATCATCTTTCTCCTGGATTATAACCTAACCGATCTCTCTGTGTCTGTATTTGCCCACCTTCAACCTGTCCTCCACACAAGGTCCAGGTCAATAGCATTAAGATGTGAGGATACAACAGTCTTGGTGTTTTCTTGCTCAAATTCATTTGATACCACTTGTAGTGAAATGGCATTCACATGCCCTAAAAGATCCTATGTATTCTGGATTCCAGCTTCCTCCCCAATTTCAGGTACTTCCATTTTCACCTCTGCTCTCATTCTGTTGCAGGTGCAGTTCTGTGCTCATTTCAGAAAATGTCAGCAAGACCTTTGCCTGTGCTATTCCTTAAGCCTGAGGTGCTCTTCCCAAGTTATCCATTTGGCTCATTCCTTCACTTCCTTCGGGTATTTATTAGAACATGCTATCTACTTAGCGAGAATTTCCCAGACCACTCTATCTAACGTTTTTACTATCTTCCCTTATATAGACTCTCAATATCACACTTATTAACACATTTCTCAGCTTCAGGTTTTATCTTAGAACTCATGGCTACCTAGTATACCACAGATTTTATTTCATCATTTTGTTTATTAATTTTCTCCTTCATTTGGAATGTGCTTTTCAGGAAAGTAAGGGTTAGTTTGTTTCATTCACTTCTATAACCCCATCAGCAAGAACAGAGCTGGTACCTAGCAGGTACCCAATAAATGTCTATTTAATGAATGTAAATAGGACACCTAAAAGTCATGTGTCCTCAAATAAGGATGTACAATAAAGTACAATTCACATTTGCAAGTAAAAAAAATTCAACTTGGCTGCAAATGTTGGCTCCTCTATATTTCTGCCTTTATTTATAATAAATATTTGAATCAAGTCCCAGTTTTTCATACCTATTTTAATACCCCCAAATTTATAAATACATGTCTAAAATATTATTTTTTAATTATAATAATTATGAGGAGAAATTAACATGATGTCAAATTGCAAACATTTTAAAGTGAACACTTTAGTGACATTTATGATATTTGTGTTGTACAACTACCATCTCCATCTAATTCCAAAGAATTTCCATCATGACTTCACCATGACTTCAAAGTAATACTCCTAGCCTATTAAGCAATTCTGCCCATTGCTCCTCTGATCAGTCTCTGGTAACACCAACTTGCATTCTGTCTTTTCTGGATATTTTATGAATTATTTTATATATGTCTTTTCCTTATTTTTTTTCTAAGTGGAATTCTATGAAATTTTTTGCATCTGGTTCTTTTATATAATATAATATTTCAGAGGTACATCCACATTTTAGTACATATTAGTTGTTAACTTTTATTGCTGAATAATATTCCATTTTACCTATATGCACCAATTTGTTTATCCATTTACTGTGGATGGGACGTTTGAACTTTTTTTTGTGTTTTGGCTATTGTGAAAAGTACTGCTCTGAGCAATCATGTACCTGTAATTGTTTGAATGTCTGTTTTCAGTTTTGGCAGGAATATAGCTAGGAATGCAATTGAGGCATTGTAGGATAATTTTATGCCTAAGTTTTTGAAGGATTGCCAAACTTTTTTCCACAGCAGCTGAACCACTTCACATTTCCACCAGTAATATATGTTGGCTCTAATTTAATAACTTAAACACGCCTTCTATAACACCGATTGTTTTTCTTTTTTTTTTAAACAAATAGCTCTCCTAGTAGCGTGAAGTGTATCTAGTGATTTTGATTTGCATTTCCCTACTGACTAATGTTTTTAAGATATTTTGGTTTAAGCGCTTATATTTCAACTATGGACCCATTTGAGTTATTTTTTGTGTATGATATAAGGTACAGGTCCAGATGTATTATTCTGCATGTAAGTATCCAGTTATTCAAGTACCATTTTTTCTTTTGTTTGTTTTACTGTTTACTGATGAAATCATCTTGACACCCTCACTGAAAAGCAGATATTTATACATGTATGGGCTTATTTCTCAACTCTCAGGTTCCATTAGTGTGTATGTCTAACCTAACTTAACTTAATGTGTCTAGCCTAACATAGTGTGTATATTAATAGAAACACACTGTTTTAATTACTATAACTTAGCATTAAGTTTTAAAAATTTAAAGTATAAATCCTCTGATATTGTTTTTTACTTCACAAGATTTTTTTAGATGTTTGGGGCTTCCTGCAAGTTTATATAAATTTGCAGATGAGTTTTTTAATTTTTCCAAAGAAGGCTGTTTAGATTTTAAGTGATTGCATTAAAGGTCTACATTGCTTTTCATGGTATTGACATCTTGAAAATATTAAGTCTTCCAGTTCATGATGAAATGATAAACTGCAATGAAAAATACAACTGATTTTTGCATGCATGTTGATTTTGTATCCTGCAAATTTGCTGACATCATTTTTTGCATTAGTAGCATTTTTTGCAAATAACTGAATTTTCTAGATGCATACTATGCCATCTATAAGTAGAAATAATTGTACATCTTCTTTTCCAATGTGAGTGCCTTTTATTTATTCTTCATGCCTAATTTCTCTAGTTAGAAATCCCAGTACAATGATGAATATCGATTGTAAAAGCAAGCATCCTTGTCTGATCCTATTCTTGGAGGGAAATATTTCAGTCGTTCACCAGTGAGTATAATGTCAGCTGTGAGTTTTTCATAAATGTGCTTGATTATGTTGGTAATGTTTATTTCTCTTCTTAGTTTGTTTAGCAGGGTGTCATCAGGAAAGGGTGCTTGGTTTCATCAAAGGCTATTTCTGTATATATTGAGATTATGCTTTTCTCCTTTGTTTGATCATGTATCATATCACGTCAATTGATTTTCTTGTCCTGGACTACCTTTATATACCCTGTATATATTAATATTTCACTTGCTCCCAGTTTACAATTACTTTAATATGTTGTTGTAGTCTATTTGCTACTCTTAAAGATTTATGTCTGCATTATATTATATATTTGTTTCAGCATTATATTTTCTTGTAGTTTCTTTATCTGCCCTTTATATCAAGGTAATGCTAACTTTATAGAATAAGTTAAAAAGTATTTTCTACTTTTTGGAGAATTTTGAGAGTGACTGGTCAATTACTCATTTAATATTTAATGGAATTCATCAGTGAAAACATTTGGTCCTGGGCAATTTTTTTGAGATGAATTTTTCTTTTGTGCTCTTATTATTTTATTTCATTTTCAATTCAGTCTTCATTTTTTATATGTATGTTTTAGCTTTTCTTTTTACTTAATTGCCTTTATCTTTTTAAAATCTTATTTATTTACTTTTTAAATTTTACTTTAAGTTCTGGGATATATGTGTAGAATGTGCAGGTTTGTTACATAGACTTACATATGCCAAGGCTGTTTGCTGCATCTATCAACCCGTCATCTAGGTTTTAAGCCCCACATCTATCAACCCGTCATCTAGGTTTTAAGCCCCACATGCGTTAGGTACTTGTCCTAATGCTCTCCCTCCCCTTGCACCCAACCCCTGACAAGCCATGGTATGTGATGTTTCCCTCCTTAGGTCAAGGTGTTCTCCTCCTTGGGTCACGGTGTTCTCATTGTTCAACTCCACTTTTGAGTGAGAACCACAGTGTTAGGTTTTCTGTTCCTGTATTAGTTTGCTGAAAATGATGGCTACCAGCTTCATCCATATCCCTGCAAAGGACATGAATTGATTCTTTTTTATGGCTGCATAGTATTCCATGGTGTATATGTGCCACATTTTCTTTATTCAGTCTATCAATGATGGGCATTTGGGTTGGTTCCAAGTCTTTGCCATTGTGAACAGTGCTGCAATAAATGTATGTGTGCATGTCTTTAGAGAAGAATGATTTATAATCCTTTGGGTGTATACCCAGTAATGGGCTTGATGGGTTAAATGGTATTTCTGGTTCTAGATCCTTAAGGAATTGTTGCACCGTATTCCACAATGGTTGAACTAATTTACCCTCCCACCAAAAGTGTAAAAGTGTTCCTATTTCTCCACAGCCTTGCCAGTATCTGTTGTTTCTTGACTTTTTCATAATAGCCATTCTAACTGGTGTGAGATGGTATCACATTATATATTTTATTTGTATTTCTCTAATGATCAGTGATGAAGAGGTTTTTATCACATTTGTTGGCCACATAAACTTCTTCTCTTGAGAAGTGTCTATTCATATCCTTTGCCTGTTTTTTGATGTTTTTCTTTTTTTCTTTAGAGACGGAGTCTCGCTCTGTTGCCTCAGCTGGAGTGCAGTGGTGTGATACCAGCTCACTGCAACCTCCACCTCCCAGGTTCAAGCAATTCTCCTGCTTCAGCCTCCTGAGTAGCTTGGACTAAAGTCACACACCACCACACCCAGATAATTTTTGTATTTTTAGTAGAGACGAGATTTCATCATGTTGGTCAGGCTGGTCTTGAACTCCTGACCTCGTTATCTGCCCCCACTCAGCCTCCTGAAGTGCTGGGACTACAGGCATTATGCCTGGCTGGTTGTTTTTTTTTTTTTTTTTTTTTTCTTGTAAATTTGTTTAAGTTCCTTGTAGATTCTGGATATTAGCCCTTTGTCAGATATACAGATTGCAAATTTTTCTCCCATTCTGTAGGTTGCCTGTTCACACTGATGCTAGTTTCTTTTGCTGTATAGAAGCTTCTTAGTTTAATTAGATCCCATTTGTCAGTTTTGACTTTTGTTGGAATTGCTTTTGGTGTTTTAATCATGAAGTCTTTGCCCATGCCTATGTCCTGAATGGTATTGCCTAGGTTTTCTCCTAGGGTTTTTATGGTTTCAGGTCTTACATTTAAGTCTTTAATCCATCTTAAGTTAATTTTTGTATAAGGTGTGAGGCATGGGTCCAGTTTCAGTTTTCTGCATATGGCTAGCCTGTTTTCTCATCACCATTTATTAAATAGGGAGTCCTTTTCCCATTGCTTGTTTTTGTTACATTTGTTGAAGATCAGCTGGCTGTAGATGTGTGGTGTTATTTCTGAGGTCTCTGTTCTGTTCCACTGGTCTATATATCTGTTTTGGTACCAGTGCCATGCTCTTTTGGTTACTGTAGTCTTGTAGTATATTTGAAGTCAGGTAGCATAATACCTCCAGCTTTGTTTTTTGTTTTTTTGTTTTGTTTTGTTTTGTTTTGTTTTTTCTTGCTTAGTGTTGTCTTGGGTATATGGGCTTTTTTGGTTCCATATAAAATTTAAGTTATTTTTTCCAAATTCTGCAAAGAAGGTCAATGGTAGCTTGATGGGAATAGCATTGAATCTATAAATGACTTTGACAGTATGTTTCAGTTTTCTTTGGCTTCTTTAGCTTTTATAACGTTTGTGTTTCTAAAAACTGTTCTATTCCTGAAAGGTTATCTAATTTCTTGGCATTTAATCTTTCATAGTATTTTTCAATAATCTGTCTTTGTTTATGCAAAGAAAGACATTAGTAATGTCCCTACTTCTATTTCTGATTTTAGTTATTGATATCCTTTCTATTTTTTCATGAACTGGAAAATTTAATATTGTTAAAGTGGCAATAATATCCAAAATTTTAAAAAGATTTAATACATTTCAAATTACATATTAATGGTCTTTTTGCAGATATGAAAAAAGCTGATCCTCAAATTCAAATGAAATGTAAAGGGCCCAGAATAATCAAAACGATATTGAAATATAGCAATCAATTTGAAGTCTCACACTTCTCATTTTCAATACTTACTAAAAAGTTACAGCAATCAAGAAAATGTGGTACTAACATAAGAATAGACATACAAATGAATGGAATGGAATTAAGAAGCCATAAAGAGACTCATACATCTATGGTCAATTTAATTTTGACAAGGGGGAAAAGACTGTTAAATAGGGGAAAGAATAATATCTTCAACAAATGACACTAAAACTAATGGTATATTCTCATGTGAAATAATGAAGTTGTACCCATATTACATCATACACAAAAATTAACCAGAAATAGATCAGTGACATAAATATGAGAGTTAAAACTGTAAATCTCTTAGAAGATTATAGAGTAAGGCTGGGCACGGTGGCTTATGCCTGTAATCCCAGCACTTTGGGAAGCTGAGGCAGGTAGATCATGAGGTCAAGAGATCGAGACCATCCTGGCCAACATGGTGAAACCCCATCTCTACTAAAAATACAAAAATTAGCTGGGCAAGGTGGTGCACCCGTGTCATCCCAGGTACTCAGGAGGCTGAGGCAGGAGAATCCCTTGAACCTGGGAAGTGGAGGTTACAGTGAGCTGACATCGTGCCACTATACTCTAGCCTGACGACAGAGCGAGACTGTCTCAAAAAAAAAAAAAGAATACAGAGTACATTTCTATGTTCTTATTTTGACAATGAATTCTTTTTGTTATTGTTGATATTTCTTCTTTTTTTATATACTTTAAGTTCTGGAGTACATGTGCAGATCGTGTAGGTTTGTTACATAGGTATACATGTGACATGGTCGTGGTTTGCTGTATCCATTTGTCCTATCGTCTATGTTAGGTACTTCTCCTAATGCTATTCCTCCCCAATCCCCCCACCCAAATGTGGCACATATACACCATGGAATACTATTCAGCCATAAAAAAGGATGAGTTCACGTGCTTTGCAGGTACATGGATGAAACTGGAAACCATCATTCTCAGCAAACTGACACAGTAAGAGAAAACCAAACACTGCATGTTCTCACTCATAAGTGGGTGTTGAACAATGAGAACACGGGGACACAGGGAGGGAAACATCACACAACAGGTCCTTGGGGGTGGGATGGGAGGTATCCTTTCTATTTTTTTCTATCAGTACTAACTAAAAATTTGTCCATTTTGTTGATGTTTCCAAGAATCAACTTCTTTACTTCATTTATTTCCATTCTAATCCCTATTTTTTCTTTTTTTTCACAAGCTTTTGAATTAATTTGCTTTTGTTTTTATGCTTCTTTGAGGTTTAATGTTACATTATTGATTTGAAATCTTTACTTTAAAACAATGTAGTTACTACTATAAATTTTCTTCTAAGTACTGCCTTCACTGTGTCTCCATTTTCATTTATCTCTAAGTATAATATTTCTACATTATCTTTTGTTTTCTTCTTTGATCTGTTGGGTTACTGACAGTGTGTTGTTTAAATTCCACATATTCATACATTTTTCAGTTTTCTTTTTGTCATTTACATCTAGGTTTATTTCATTGCAATTGGAAAAGATCTTTTGTATAATTTTTAAAAATTTATTAAACCTTTTTTGTGGCCTAATAACTGGTCCTTCATGGAGAATGTTTCTTGTTCACTTAATTACGATGTGGATTCTTCTCTTATTAGGTATATGATTTTGTTGGTAGTCTAGTTTATAGTGTTTTTATAGGCTTATTGTATTTACATAGTCATATTTGTAGTATTACAGTATTATTTAAGTACTCTCTTAAAAAATTGATCCTCACTCGTGATACACTACTCATTATTAAAAGCACAGACAGACAAGGCAAGGAGAAATGTAAATGTAACAAAGCTTTTCCAATGTTTTAAAATTGGCTTTTCTTGATTCAGTGTTTAGTTGCTATGAAATTTTGACCATTTTTCAGAGTTCTGAAAAAGTTGATTCTGTTTATTTTGCTTATTTTTTGCTTTTTTTCTGTGGAAAGATGGGCATTGGGGGCTGCCTATAATATCATTCTGCTGATGCTACTCTCTCTACATTATTTTTTATTTTTATTTTTAAAGAAAGAAAAAGAGAGAAAAGAAGAAAGGAAGAAAGAGTGAAAGAAAGAAAAAAAAGAACGAAAGAGAGAAAGAAAGGAAGAGAAAGAGGGAGAGAGAACGGGATTCTTGTTCTATTGCCCAGGCTAGAATGCAGTCTAAAACTGGGTATTAAAAACCTCTTTTATGCCAATAATGTGCTTAACAATGGAGACAGGAAGGAATAAGGGATGAAAATAACAAACAAGTAGCCAACCAATATTTTATTTAAACCTGTGAAATGTTATGCAATTGCTGAGGAGTGATTTACTTCCAATTATGTGGTCACTTTTAAAATAGGTGTAACGTGATACTGAGAAAAATCCAGCCAAACTAAGCTTCATAAGTGAAGGAAAAATAAAATTTTTTGAGAACAAGCAAGAACTCAGAGACTTCATCACCACCAGGCCCGCTTTACAAGAGCTTCTGAAAGAAGCACTACACATAGAAAGGAACAACCAGTATCAGCCATTCCAAAAACATACCAAAAGGTAAAGAGCATCACCATAAGGAAGAATCTACATCAACTAATGGGCAAAACAGCCAGCTAGCATTAAATGGCAATATCAAACTCACATATATCAATATTAATCCTAAATTTAAATGGACTAAATGCCCCAATCAAAAGACACAGACAGGCAAAT